>JAJEJO010001922.1:0-136947 GCA_020662805.1 Glaucomys volans
CCAGCGCTGCCTTCTTGTGGCCCTGTTGGGGAAGAGCCGCATCCATTCTGGATGGACAGAGAAAGCTGGGTGACCATTGAACTATAAAGTCAAACACAGGCTGTCAGAACTGAGAGATCAGTTGGACTGCGAAGTACTCTGTGAAGAACCTTCACCATGGGGGACTTGCTTGAATGGTCAGAGGACAAGAGGAAGCCTTCCATCGTTCCTCTGAGTGCATCCAGGAGCTGAAGGCAATGGCAGGGGAAGGCCATTGGGGCAGGGGCTGCTCAGCAGTATCATGCCAGGGGCACTTACCCATTCCATGTGCATGGCGCCCCCTGGTGGCCTATGTCATGCCTTTGGAAATGTCCCCTGGAGCTTGCAACCCAGAGGCTTTACTGATGGCCCTTCAGCCATCCTGCAACATGGCCATGGCCCATGAGGCCTCCTGGGACTGTTCTTCCCATAGGACTCTGCACTGTGACTCCTCCCTGAGTGCCAGACTGGCCCAGGAAGTTGTAGGGACCACCTCAGCCTGGGCTCCAGCCAAGGAAGCAATAACTGTGAACTGTAGGTATGTGGTGTAACGTGTCTCATCTCAGTTAGCCTCCCCGCAGCCCTGGGGGGCCCATGCTTCACTGTGCTGCAGTTAAAGACAGGGAGTTTGGGATGACGAGGTGACACTAGCATATCTGGAGCTCAGGTCTGTTAGACTTTCCTCTGTACCCCACTACTCAGGGGACAGCCTCTCCCCTCTGCAGAGAGGAAAACCTGGACACTGTCTGAATTGTGGGAGGGGGTAAGAGTCTCCATTGCACACACTGGCAAACCCCTGAAGTCTGCTTAATGTCAACCTGGGAATTCCTCCTGACCCGTGACAAGGTTTCTGTGGAATGGGGGTCAAAGTGAGGTCTCTGAGAAGAAGAACCAGGTCACCTCCACACCTCACAGCCTGCAGGTTATGGCCATTCATGGACTTCATGGCCATTTTCTGAGACCACATGAACTGAAGGGGCCCCCTTTCTTCAGGAAGCATCCCACCTAGACCTGACCTCTCTCCTGCTCATAGGCCCTTTATGCTGCTGCCACCGCTGATGGAGTGGATGCGCGTGGCCATTACCTATGCAGAGCACCGCCGCAGCCTCACCGTGGACAGCGGCGACATCCGGCAGGCAGCCCGGCTGCTGCTGCCCGGCCTGGACTGCGAGCCTCGACAGCTCAAGTATGTACCCATGTCCAACCACTGGCGATTTCCCTCTTCTCCCTCTTTCTCTGGTGGCTGGGAGGGGTCAGAGAGCAGGGGCTGCAGCCCATTCAAGCTGCTCCAAGGGTGTTCTCTGCAAATGCCAAGACTCAGTATTGCCCAAACCCAAATTTTTAACCTCTATCCAAACCCCAGTTATGGCCTCCTCTGTCTGTATGGCCCAGGCCTGAGCCATGCTCTAGATGTAAACTTTCCTCACTGACCCAACCAAGGATCGCAGCAGAAGCTTCCTGTGGGCATCTGCTGTGTGCCCTCTATGGATGCACATTTAATCTGCAACTCTCCTTAGTAGAGTTGATTGCAAGTGGGACTCCAGGCCTTTCCCTGCCTTTGGTACTTCTGGGCCTCACCTGGGACCCTTAAAGAAAGACACAGCAGCAAATTAGAACTGGTGGCCACCATCACCGTGTTCTAGGCAGAGGGCAGCCTTCTCTGAGAAAGGTACCCAGCAGCCAGTGCTTCCTCCACAGAGCAGCCCCTGAGAGGCTATTTTAGTTTAGAGTTTGTTCCCTGACAATTGACTGCTCCCAAGAGCTTGGCATACTTCTTTACCCTGTTTATAGACAAACAAATGTGTGCTCTTCTTGTCACAGAACATGATGAGACCACCATGACTGACCTGAGCATTGGTCCCAGTCCTTCCCCCACCCCAGCCATGCTCTCTGTCCACCTCAACCTGGTCCAGTTGTATCGTGAGGCATTGACAGGCAGGGTCCTAGCATGGTCATGCTCACTTGCCTCCTGGTCTTTTCTGTGCAGGCCTGAGTGCTGTTTCAGTTCCTTCCGGAGGCTGGATGCCCGAGCTGCTACCGAGAAATTCAACCAGGACCTGGGTTTCCGCATGCTCAACTGTGGGAGGACAGACCTCATCAACCAGGCCATCGAGGCCCTGGGGCCAGATGGGGTGAACACCATGGATGATCAGGTAACTTTTTGTTTTTAATGAACTTTTTAATTAATTAATTTATTTATTTATTTTTATTCACACAGTTTATATAATCTTACATATACAAAGGGTAATACTATCTGTCTCAGTCTACTATTTTTCCTTCCCCCTCTCCCATCCCATTTTCCTCTACACCATTCATACTTCCTCCATTCTTTTCTTATCCCCCCCATAACCCTTCCCGACCCCGTTATGTATCAGCATCCACTTCTCAGAGAAAACATTCAGCCTTTGTTTTTTTGGGCTTGGCTTATTTCACTTAGCATGATATTCTCCAACTCCACCCATTTACCAGCAAATGCCATAGTTTTATTCTTTCTTATGGCTGAGTAATATTCCATTGTGTATATATACCACAGTTTCTTTATCCATTCTTCAGTTGAAGGGCATCGAGGTTGTTTCCACAATCTGGCTATTGTGAATTGAGCAGCTATGAACATAGATGTGGCTGCATCCCTATACTTTGCTGATTTTAAGATCTTTGGGTATAAACCGAGGAGTAGGATAGTTGGGTCAAATGATAGTTCCATTCCAAGTTTTTTGAGGAATCTCCATACTGCTTTCCAGAGTGGCTGCACCAATTTGCAACTCTACCAGCAATGTACAAGTGTGCCTTTTTCCCCACATTCACGCCAACACTTATTATTGCTTGTATTCCTGAAATAGCCATTCTAATTGGAGTTAGACGAAATCTTGGGGTGGTTTTAATTTGCATTTCTCTAATTACTAGAGATGATGAGCACTTTTTCATATATTTGTTGATCACCTGTATATCATCTTCTGTGAAGTGTCTGCCCAGTTCCTTAGCCCATTTATTGATTGGGTTCTTTGCATTTTTGGTGTAAAGTTTTGTAAGTTCTTTATAAATTTTGGAAATTAGTGCTCTGTCTGAAGTGTGTGGAAAAGATTTTTTCCCACTCTGTAGGCTCTCTTTTCACATTATTGATTGCTTCTTTTGCTGTGAAAAAGCTTTTTAGTTTGAATCCATCCCATTTATTGATTCTTCCTTTTCTTTCTTTTTTTTTTTTTGGTGGTGTTAGGGATTGAACCCAGGGCCTTGTGCTCGTGAGGCAGGCACTCTATCAACTGAGCCATATCCCCAGCCCCTGATTCTTCCTTTTATTTCTTGTGCTCTGGTGGTCATGTTGAGAAAGTCTGGTCCTAAGCCAATATGAAGAAGATTCGGGCCTACTATTTCTTCTATTTGGTGAAGAGTCTCAGGTCTAATTCCTAGATCCTTGATCCATTTTGAGTTTGTACAGGGTGAGAGATAGGGGTTTAATTTCATTTTGCTGCATATGGATTTCCAGTTTTGCCAGCACCATTTGTTGAAGAGGCTATCTTTTCTCCACTGTATGTTTTTGGCACCATTGTCTAGTATGAGATAACTGTACTTATCTTATAACTGTACTTACGTGGGTTTGTCTCTGTGTCTTCTATTCTGTACCATTGGTCTACCTGTCTACTTTGGTGCCAATACCTTGCTGTTTTTATAACTGTTGCTCTGTAGTAGAGTTTAAGGTCTGGTATTGTGATACCTCCTGCATCATTCTTCCTGCCCAGGATTGTTTTGGCTATTCTGGGTCTTTTGTTCTTCCATATGAATTTCATGATTGCTTTTTCTATTTCTGTGATGGATGTCATAGGAATTTTTATTGGAATTGCATTAAATTTATATAGCATCTTTGGAAGTATGGCCATTTTGATTATATTAATTCTGTCTATCCAAGAACATGGAAGGTCTTTCCATCGTCTAAGGTCTTCCTCAATTTCTTTCTTTAATGTTCTGTAATTTTTGTTGTAGAGGTTTTTCACCTCTTTTGTTAGATTGATTCCCAAGTATTTTATTTGAGGCTATTTTGAATGGAGTTGTTTTCCTCAATTCACTATCAGATGATTCATCGCTTATGTAGATAAATGCATTTGATTTATGTGTGTTTATTTTATATCCTACTATTTTGCTGAATTCATTAATTAGGTCTAAAAGTTTCCTGGTAGGGTTTTTTGAATCCTATAAATATAGGATCATGTCATCAGCAAATAGTGACAGCTTGAGTTCTTCTTTTCCTATTCATATACCTTTAATTTCTGTGGTCTGTCTAATTGCTCTGGCTAGCATTTCCAGCACAATGTTGAATAGAAGTGGTGACAGTGGGCATCCCTGTCTTGTTTCAGTTTTTAAAGGGAATACTTTCAGTTTTTCTCCATTAAGAATGATGTTGGCTGTGGGCCAACATCATTGTTGGCATAAATAGCCTTTACAATGTTAAGGAATGTTCCCATTATCCCTATTTTTCCTAGTGTTTTGAGCATGAAGGGGTGTTGTATTTTGTCAAATGCTTCCTCAGCATCTATCAAAATAATCATACGATTCTTAAGGTCAGGTAACTTTTGAAAGCTCCATGAGGCGGGGCTTAGGGACCAGAATCAGGAATTCACAACTTGCCAGAGTCAGAAGCATAGTTCCCTCTGTCAGAAACCTGAGAGTTACTCAGCTCTGTGCTTCAGAGAAGTGAGCTGTCTCCCATTCTAGGTAGAATGTCAGCCTGGACATTCCCTGGTACCACTTGGACAACCCTGGAAATATGGCTTCTGCTTCCCTGGTAGGACTGATGACTGGTTCAGCTGGTACAGGGCCGGGAAAGAGTCCAGAGGAGTCAGTTCAACATCAGGCTGTGAATGGTGATCCCTAACACACACACACACAGGCATGTCTGTGTGCTGACTTGGGCCAGGCCCATAGAAAGCCTTGCCTTTGTGGAGTTGACACTCTAGTGAGGAGACAGACTGTAAGAGGCAAACACATGCAACTTAGGAGGCTGAGGCAGGAGGATTGCATGTTCAAGGCCAGCCTCAGAAGACCCTGTCTCAAAATAAAAAATAAAAAGGGCTGGGGGATGAAGTTCAGTGGTAGAGTGCCTCTGGGGTCCATCTCCAGTGCTGGGGAAAAAAAAGAAAAAGAGTGAACATAAAACATAAACTATGTTAACAAAAATTAGAAGTAGGAGTCAAATGGAGCAGGAGAAAGGATAGGAAATGTTGGAGGTGAGTTATAACTCCAGAGAGAATTTAACGTGGGTTTTGTGCTTGTGGTCTTTGTTTTTGCTGTGAACAGCTCACACTTCGAGAGCCTGGGCTGTGTTCCAGGTAGCATTCGAAGTGCTTCGTGTGGATGACTCATTTAATCTTGACCCCAGCCTGTTTTTTCCCCATTTCATAGCTGGGGAAACTGAGGCATGGAGAGGTTGCCTTAAGTCACACAATGAGGAAGGAGGTCCCAGGAGCTCAGCCTCTATGGAGGAGTCTGTTTGTTTATTGGCCGTTGTCTTGGGAGCAGTTAGAGTGAGTGATGGCACCCAGGGTGTTCAGAAGATCACACACAAGCTCAGTGACAATGGAGGGGTTAAGGGAAGAGATGAGATGACATCCTGACACAGGCAGTGACGAGACAGGAGGCTCCGAGGGGGATGGGCAGCTCCTGCTGGGGGGCGGGCAGGGAAGGCATTCCCAGGGAGGGGGTGATGAGAGCCTGAGTGTGGGGCAGGCGCAGTCACAGCACGGGGAGACCACGGCTGAAGGTGGGCTTCAGGAGCACTGCAGGGTGGGGACAGGCTGGGAGTGGGACATTGCACAGGTGCCCCAGCCTCCCGGGAACCTTCATCTGGCTGCTCTCCTCCTCCCTGGGCAGCACAGTGTGGACGCCCATGGACTTCGGGTCTGAGGGTTTAGTCCACCTCCTCAGAGCCGTGGCATCGTGGACAAGTCATCATACCTCCCAGGGGAGCTGTGGCCCCACCTCTCCGATGGGGTAATCATGCTGCCACGTGGGGTTATGCTGAGAATTTTCCATCTAGCACCTCGTACATGCTCAGTAAATATTCATTCTGGGTTTGCTGTTAATATGATCGTTATCTTGTTGCTGTCAAAATGGTGATGCTCCCTGGAGTCTGTTCATCGGCCTTGGAGCCTCTGGATGTGCCTGGCGGTCGTTCCTCCAGAGCTCGGAGGCTGCTTTTAGCTTAGAATTGTGTACAGATGTGTGGAGAAAAAAGTCAAGTGTGTGCACAGAGGGGTGAAGCAAGCCAGATTTTCATTCTGCTGCTGTTGACTTTTCTGCAAAGCTTGGTCCTGTTGTTCCCTAAACTTGGTATTAACAGAATGATGTGTGGGTAAACAGGCCCCATGATTAATCTCAGGCCATCTCTTTATCTCTGGGCACTAGGCAAGGATTTATGAGGTAAAGAGATCTTGTCTACACACAAACACCCTAATAAATACATCATAGGACGCCAAACACTGTCAGGATCCAGCTGTGGAGTCCACACTCCCACCCTGCCCTCACTGTCACCCACCAAACTCGGGAGGGAGCCCCATGCAACTTCTAGAAAAGCAGTGGACTGCTCAGCTGCGCAGTGTGAACCTGGAACCTCTCTCCTGTGGCTCCCCAAAGCACTGGCTCCACAACTCACAGAGACCTGGGTTCCTCTCCCAGTTCTGCAGTTAATTCCCCCTTTTCAGTTTCTCATCTGTGGTGGATCTGAGAGTAGAGCCTCCCTTATGGGAACAGCCCAGTGACAAAACGAGTGGCTATATGTGAGCCACCCAGCAGCCATTCCCTGCCCTGGCCTGGGAGGTGGGCGTTGGCAGGTCCCCTGTGTAACAGTGGCAGTGCAGTTGCTGTCAGCTCTGAATGGCGGGCAGCCTGCTCCCTGCGCACTGAGCCCTTTATACACATTAACCCATACTCTTTACCACAGCCCTGTGAGGTGGACATTGCTGTTTTTCCTGCTAAAGATGAAGAAACTGAGGCACAGAGAGGATTAGTCACTTGTACAAAGTTCACAGTTCCCTTGGCAGAGCAGCTTTTGTGTCCAAGTCTGGCTGTAGGGCCTGTGGTTTTCCCCCCTGGCATCTGCAGTGCTTGTGGGATTGCAACCCACTCACCTTCTGGTGCCCTGTGTCCCAGGTGCCTAAGAAGCACAAGGTTCAGGGGAGCTCGGGATGAGCAGCTGGGTCAAGCAGGAGACCCACATCTGGCATTTCTGAGGCAAAGGCCTATGGGATATGTGGTGTTGTGTTCCATCTCAGACCGCTAAGCATCTGCCTTTGATTCATGCAGGGAATGACGCCACTGATGTACGCCTGTGCTGCTGGGGACGAAGCCATGGTGCAGATGCTGATTGACGCGGGGGCAAACTTGGACATCCAGGTGAGCAAGCCTCAGAGACTGTGCCAGGCCCTAACTTGGCAAGAGCACCCCGAGGTCTCCAGCATCCAGGCTGCAGGTGATTTTTCAGACAACTAGGTAGATGTGTCTCAGGAGAGTAGTAATATAAGATGCACAGAGATCATAGCAAAGAACAGTGTCCTTAAGATTTGGGCTGTCTGAGAGGGGGAGCTGAGGGGGAGAGGAGAGAATGGCCAGGAGTGTTTCTATAGAACCTTTCCCATTTACCAGCCTAATCCCAAGCCATCCCTATCAAACCCAACTACTTCTCCCTGTGTCTCTGAGACATAATGTGGTCATCTTCTGCCATCATTTGCCCAGAGTAGACATCATTAATTGAACATCACCCTTTCCTTTTGAGCCTTATCCACAGCGCTCCAGGCAGACATTACCAATTGAATGTAGAAAGCCCTTGAATTGACTCTTGTTCCCCATCCCTGCAAGGCATTCCCTTCGTTAAGGTGCCTGTGTCACCTGCCCAGGAATGTCACCTATCCTGATGTCACCTACCCTAATCATTGTTGTGTTTTCCAGGTTCCCAGCAACTCTCCCAGGCACCCCTCCATCCACCCTGATAGCCGGCACTGGACCTCCCTGACATTTGCCGTGCTACATGGGCACATCTCTGTAGTCCAGGTGAGCTCCTACCAGGTGCACAGCATGCCCCTGCTTCCGAGGTGGGCTGGGCCCCACTCATAGCCTGTCTCACCCCTAAGGGAGCAGCTGCTGTGAATCAGACCTCAGAGACACTGTTTAAGGCCAGCTCCCTGATCAGCAGGGCAGCAACCAACCCCAGGATGCCTCAAGAAAGGAGTGAGTTGAAGGATATGTATGGAATTGTGGGAAACAAGAACCAGACTCAAGCAGACCAGGGTCAGGCATCAGTCTCTCTCGGGCGTCCTAGCACGTGCTGGGGCTTCTGCGAGTCTGCTCAGTGTTCTCACCACCGACCCTCTTTCTGATCCTTTGCGTGCTACCCACTCCTGTATTCCACAGCAGAGCTGGCTCTGTGTCATGGTGTCCTTCCATTTCTGCCCTCTCCCCATGAATAGGTCTGGTCTGCTCCCAGTTCCTGAGAGGACAGCTGGCACAGCTCGGCTGTCGAGCCAAGCTATATTGTTCCCTCCTCAGCCTAGGAAGCTCCACTGGCACAATGGTGGGGTGGGGGTTCAAGGTGTGGAAACTGTGGGCAGAGCAGCTGGCAAGCCGGCCACACGCCACTCAACTCCCAGGTCCTCAGGTCACTGGGGCTTGCAGGGTTTCCTGGCATTTCCTCATAGAAATCCATATAATGCTCTTGTCCCCTGCTAGATTGGAAGTTCTGAGGGCACAGATGGTATCTGGCTTATTTGTGTTTGTCAACCCACCTCTGACCTTTGATAGAGACTCAGTGTGGCCATTGCCTGGCTGCTACCTCACCTGGCCTGCTTTGCAGTTACTGCCCTTATGAGCACCTGAGCAGAGGGCCTGTGGGATGTGCCCTGGGCTGGCCTGGCCTGGCCTGGTGCCCAGTTTCATCCTGTCAGGCAGACCTTCACCTCTATAGCCTCAGCACTGACCCAGGCGGTGGGAGATGACTGATTTCTGACTGACCAGCCTCCAGCAAAGGGCCTCCCCACCCCTGCCCCACACCCTCCAATAGATCTGGGTGTCAAGCCTGGACACCTCCCCTGCCTGAGGGCAGGTCCAGCCCACCTGGAACTGCTTGGTATCTGTTAACCTTTGCCCTTGGCAAAGAATGCCCTTGCTGGAGCAAGGAAAGGCCATTTGTTGTCCTGGAACAGTATGTAACATTCTGCCCAGCTCGCAGAGGTACCTGACATCCTGGAGTATCTCTGAACCTCTCCAAAGAAGAACCCAAAACCCCTCGTTACTGAGCCCATAGTGTGCTGGGCATTGTTTCATTCAATCTCAGCAACACACAAGGCAGGCTTCTCCTCCCATCTTGCAGATAGGGAGCACTGAAGCTCAGGGAATTGATGTTCCTGCCCCAGGTCACTCACTGGCCCGTGGCCAGCACTGCACCCCACTTTTCTAAACGCTGCCTCTGAGGGTCTCAGTTTCCCCATCAGTCAGGGTGACACTTTCTGTTCTGCCCATCTGTGTGAGTTCTTGGAAAGGTAACTGCAGCATCTGGGAAAGCATTTGAAAAAGCCAAGTAGCTCAGAAGTTCATAGCCCAGGTTCATGAGAGTGGGGGTGAAGAGTCTAGCATTTCTGAGCCCCGAGGGTAACCAGGAGTTCTAAAGTTTCCGTTCTCCAGCTGTCAGGATTAGCTGTGTCTTGATCACATCCCTGGGGAGAACTGTCCCCAGGCCCCCCTCCAGCCCTCCCCTGTGCACTGAGTGATGTCCCCCCTCTGTGCCCCGGCAGTTGCTGCTGGACGCTGGTGCCCACGTGGAGGGCTCGGCCGTGAACAGTGGTGAGGACAGCTATGCGGAGACACCCCTGCAGCTGGCCTCCGCAGCGGGTAGGTACCCCACGGCCCTGCCCAGCCAGGCCTCTCATTGCTGGGAGGCTCCATCTACCCTGTGGTATCACCAGGTTGGGCATTTGGCCACCCATTCCCTTTGGGGACCCTTGAAGTCCCTCCTTCTGGGCCACTGGGGGTTCCCCCTTGCCCCCATCCATCAGTGTTCCTGCTAAGTGTGGTACCCAGACAGGGCCAGCAGGGGAGGTGGTGGCAGGACACAGCTGGCCTTCCTCCTCCTGGCTCCCTCTCACCTGCACTCCATCTCCACCACATGCAGTGAGCATGGCTCTGCATGCCCTATTCAGAGTCCAGGGAACCCCTCTCCGCCACCCCTCTTGGCTCAGCATTCCTGGTCAGCCACCACCTCAATGTCCCTGGCATTGGCCCCTGTCTTTTAGGGAACTACGAGCTGGTGAGCTTGCTGCTGGGCCGAGGTGCCGACCCCCTCCTCAGCATGCTGGAGGCCAATGGCATGGCATCCTCCCTCCACGAGGACATGAACTGCTTCAGCCACTCAGCCGCCCACGGCCACAGGTACCGCCCCCAGGGTGCCTGTGCCACATGACCTGGGGGTACCAAAATAACCTCTCAGCAGCCTGGACCCCCCAGGGGCAGCAGAAGAGCAGCGTTTCCAGAAGCCAGGGCCTGTTTCAATGAGAAATATGTGGATCCACAGGGACTGAGACATTGGAGGCCTGGGGACACTGGTGGTTGGGTGGCTCACAGAGGCCCGAAGTGGGGTCCCAAGACTGGAAGTGGGTAGGCAGTCCCGTTTTCCAGTAAGACAGCTGCAGCTGCTCAGGACCGCTTCCCCTCGGTGCTTGGTAGTGGCTCAGGGTACCCTAGGGACTTTCACACAGTCCATGGCTCACCCACGTAGAGGCTTCTGGTGGCTCTGCGGGAAATCACATCCTGCTTCAGCTCCAGAAACCAACGGTGGATCTGCCTGGGGTTTTAACAGAGCGTCAACAGGCTGAAACTGCAGCTGTGACACAGTCCTTCGGGGAGGGGCAGAGGGAAGCCAGAGGTCCTTAGAGGGCAGAGAAGAGGCCAGAAAAGAAGGGCTGGTGGGCAGGACACCTACTTGCAGTTCGTAGGAGCCGCCTCGCCACAAGACTTGTGTTCTCTCAGTGCCTCTGGGGTCCCACGGTGCCTGTCCTCTGTACTCACCCACCTAAATCCACCTCCCCTTCAGGTCCTGTCCTGTCCACCTCTGCCTGTCTCTCTGGGACATAGGATCCTTGGGACAACACTCTGGCCAGTTCAGCCTTACACCTCACTGCCTGGCACAAACTAGAAGCTCTGTAAACTCCAGAGCTAACAAGTCACCAAGTGAGGAGCTGCCTACAACCAGCTGGCCCTTTGGGAATGACCCTGGTCCTTCCAGGGGGCCTCTGTGCTGTGAGCTTGGGAGAGGTAGAGGAGGCCCAGCCCCTTGGTAATTTGGGTCCTGTGTGCTATAGCCACGCACCCCAGAACTTCAGATCACGAGAGGAGGCTGGGTCTACACTGCTTCCAGTGTGACCTTGAGCAAGATGTGATCGTCACCTGTAAAGGGTGATGTCCAGGGATCTCTCAGGGCTGAATGCAGAAGTTTGCAGAGGGCGCTCTGTCGAGCCTCCCGTTCTAACTTTGTGTGAATTCCACATGGGACGGCACTAGGGCGCAGCACTGCTTACGTACCATCTTACTCACCTTCTCTTTATTAACAGGAGGAGAACAAATGAGGACTGACTAGGCATGTTCTGTTTCAGGCACTTTGCATGCGCTCCTGTATAGGAGTTGCTGCCACGTGCCGGGCTCTGCACGCCTGTAATGCTTAACATCAGCCCCAGAAGAGGGCGATGCTGGTGCCCTGTCCTATAGGGGACAAAGCCATCATGGCTCAGGCAGACAGGATGGCAGGGCCTGGTCAGCCCCCAAGCCTCTGACACCTGAGTAATACCTGGTATCAGAAGGGTGGAGTCCCTTGCAGCCCCTCTGCCTCTTGCAGGTGCCTGGATATGGGGGTTGCTGGGACCTCTGGGCCATCCCACCTGGGAGGGGAAGGCAGTTATCCCTTTGAGCCCTCTGGTGCCCAGCAGCACTCCCGGGCCATAGGGCACTAGAAGGCAGCTCAGACGGGCACTGCTCGTCCGTGTAGGGAACCTTAGATCTCATCCTTTGTCCCACAGAAATGTCCTGAGGAAGCTCCTGACTCAGCCACAGCAGGCCAAAGCAGATGTGCTGTCCCTGGAGGAGATCCTGGCGGAGGGTGTGGAGGAAAGCGACACCTCGAGCCAGGGCAGCGGCAGTGAGGGGCCCATGCGGCTGAGCCGCACACGCACGAAGGCCCTGCAGGAGGCCATGTACTACAGCGCCGAGCACGGCTACGTGGACATCACCATGGAGCTGCGGGCACTGGGTGAGGCCCCGCAGCGTGCAGACACATGCACAAATGCACACAGCATGCACACCTGCTCTTGGCATGCACAGTCACCTGCAGGGGTAGACAGAGGCCTCTGGGCAGTGAGCACAGGGCAGTGACTGGGGCGTGTCTGCTGCCTGGCCAGGACAGGAGATGCCCTGGGCCTCAGATGCTCCTTGGCAGTGACAGATCAGGCGGTCATGGCCCTTGCCTTTTAGTGCCTCTGGCCTGCCCTCCTCCCTGGTCACTGCCAGGAACACAGAGCACTGGCAGCTTCTGAGGCACCCCAAGGATTTATACACAGTGAGTCACCAGGTCCCATTGCTTACCCAGCCTTTCACTACTTGGGTCTACAAGTCTGAGGACTTCGTGTCCTCCAGGGAGGCTAGTCAGACAGACTTGGGCCAGGAACTATGTTAGCTGCCCATCATGCAATACCTGAGTCCCACATGCCTCTTTCCCCGAGACTTCCGTGCTGGTGATCCTCAACTAAGGATGGGGTGACATCACTCACAACACGAGGCACGGTGCCCACTGTGAGCGCTTGGTCTGTGACAGCAGTTGTTACCCAGGGCCTCGATGCAGAAACCCTCTGGACTGGACCAGAAAAGCAGTGAGGCAGGCTCTGCTGGAAAATGGGGACATCACTCCTGTGCAGTCAGTACACCAGCATGCTGGCCCCCGCCCACCTCCTCGGGTCTCTGGGCAACGCCATTGGGCATTTTTAATCCAGTCAGGCTGGGGGCGAGAGGCTATCACTCTAATTGCCAGGAATACAACTGTTTTTTGTCTTGAACTTCACATAGCAGTTGTAAAATACCCTGTGGCCCCGCTGACACACTCCAGGGGACTGGTAAACAGTCATTATACATCCTAGATGTGCACTGACATACCATGACTGGCTGGGGAACCCCTGTGATAGGACGGGGTTCATTTCAGGTTTCTGTACCAGATGGGGCCCTGTGCCCTTGAATGCCCTGCATATTTTCTGGGTGTCCAAGTCCACCTGGCCACCGCTCCAGCATTAGTGGCTCTTCCCCAGCAAATAATTCCAGGGGCCAACAAGCAATGGGGCAAGAAATCCGCAGGCTGGGTGACAGGTTTTCAGAGCTTGGGTCCCCTCCACGGAGCTGAAGCCGTTCCTCCACCTCAGGTGACGAGAACGTGAAACAGCCCTCTGCTGACCAGCGAGGCCTCTCTGTGAATTAGTGCTGTCATCACACGGTCACACTGGGAGGGTCACTCAGCTCACAGGATGGGGCAGGTGGCCAGGTGGGGCCATGGTGACAGCCTGTCACAGGGTCTGTGCTGAAGTGCCTCGCGAGGTGAATGACGCCTCGCTCCCCCTCCCCGCAGGCGTCCCCTGGAAGCTGCACATTTGGATCGAGTCTCTGCGGACCTCCTTCTCCCAGTCGAGGTACTCGGTGGTGCAGAGCCTGCTGCGGGACTTCAGCTCCATCAAGGAGGAAGAATACAACGAGGAGCTGGTGACCGAGGGTTTGCAGCTCATGTTTGACATCCTCAAGACCAGCAAGGTGAGTGTGACCCACCACCAGCACCCCAACACCCAGCCTTGTCCAGCCTGGCTGCATGGATCTGTCTGGGCTGGAGCCTGACTGCTGGAGGGACAGGCATCTCTGGCCTAGCCAGTTCCTGCAGGAAGAGGACAGCGGCTGCTCTAATCCTGGCCTGAACTTTGAAATAAACTGACACATCTGCAGCCATAAGGAGGCAGCTGAGGAGCTGATGGGCCCTCTCTTCTCCTCCCATAGAATGACTCGGTCATCCAGCAGCTGGCCGCCATCTTCACACACTGCTACGGCAGCAGCCCCATCCCCAGCATCCCAGAGATCCGGAAGACCCTGCCTGCCAGGCTAGGTGAGGCCTGTCCCCTCTTCCTTTTCTCCCCCTACATGTTAAGACCCTGGCCTTGGTTTCTCACCTTTGTGCCCCCCCAGCACACTTAGGACCCCTGGAGGTGGGCACCTCTGCTAGTTTCCTGTCTTACCCTTTTCACAGACCCTCACTTTCTGAACAACAAGGAGATGTCGGATGTGACCTTCCTGGTGGAAGGAAAGCTATTTTATGCACACAAAGTCCTGCTGGTGACAGCTTCTAACAGGTAGGCCATCGTGGGTAACAGTGGCAGCTAGTTTCAGATTCGAGGTGCTAGAGAAGAGCAGCCAGTACTCTGCAGCCTCTGCCCATCCCTGCAGAGTCCCGGTGTTCCCCCAGGGAGGCCGGAGGCAGGCTGGATAGAAGGCACAGTAGGAACGAGGGCCCAGAGAGCAACAGGAGCGCTCAGAGGGGCGGGGCTGTCCTTTCTGGCCGAGTTGTGGCTTCTGGAATGAAGAGGCCGAGTTCCACCACAGTCATCAGGCCAGCTGTCATCCCAGGATGATGTAAAATGTCACTTGCCTCAAATTACTTTGGGAACACAGCAGTCATTTTACAGTGCTCCCGTCTTCCAGTTGCTGGTCAGGTGACAGTGCCTTCAGCACACACCTCACACACAATGATGGAGTGAGAAGTCATGTTCAAGCCTTTCCTCGGTTCATCTTTTTTGCCCCAGGTTCAAGACGCTAATGACCAATAAATCAGAACAAGATGGGGACAGCAGCAAAACCATCGAGATCAGTGACATGAAGTACCACATTTTTCAGGTGTGTGCCTCAGTGCTATGCCCTCCCCCACAGCCACCCCTGTCCAGCTGGGCTTAGTGCAGCTGGGAGTTGGCCTTGCTCTTCCACTGTCCCCGGTGCCCTCTGATTTGCTGAGTCAGTGGTCAGGTGAGAGTGTCCAGGTCTTCCCCTGTGCAAACAAAGGGAGGCATCCAGTGTGGGGCTGTGGCTTCAGAGTCTCTCATGGGTCCTGAGCTTGAAGCCCTGGATCAGGGGTCTGGGCTGTCTTCAGAAAGGCATATGCCACCCACATGGTACGTGGACCTTTGTAGCAGTGTGAGCTCCCAGCTCCCAGTGTGAGCATCCTTGAGAGCTTTTGGGAAACACAGGCCCTCACCATACCCTGGCCTCCTGCCCCAGAGCCTGCACCTTCCCAAGATGCCTAGGTGGGTCACTCCCACGGTGCAGCTGGGGAAGGGCTGGTGTGGGCTGCCCTCCTATCCCCAAGTATCAAACCCCAGCCACCATGGCCACGCAGGAAAACAGGAGCTTGCCCCAGTAATAGAGGATCGGGCTCAGGGCTCTGGGCTTTGCAGGACATGAAAGGTTATGTGGCAAAACTCCAGTCTAGGCAGGCTCTGGAGGAGGAACCCTGGCTGAGCTCCTGTGGAGAAAGTGGTGGCCACAGGATCCAGGGATGACTCTTCAGGTCATCAGGGTCTGCAGCCAGGAGGGTTTGATCTAAGGAGAGAGATGACAGAAAGCATAACATTGCAGGGACACACCGAGAACCACCACCAGAATGGCTTCTTTCCTTTCCCATGCTCTCTTTAGTCACTTTAGTATTTATGGGGACTGTAGAGGTAGTTAATAGGATCCCCAGTCTCAGCAAGACAAGAAATGAAATACCATGACAGCTGAAGTGGGGGGTGCTTGGACTCTGGTGGTGCTGGAAAAGGGATCTCCCCCCATTTGGGGGAGATGGAGGGGCACTTCCTGAGCAGGAGCTCCAGGAAGAGGGAACAGCACATGCAAAGTCCCAGAGACAAGTGCCACTGGGTACCTGGAGCACCAATGGGAAGTGGAGAGCAGTTAGTTGACCAGGGTGAATGGATGGGACTCAGTAACTGACAGGCTGGGGAGAGCAGGGGAGAGGCCCGGGTCTGGCCTGAAAATGGTGGTGTCTCCCCTTCCCCGTTTCTCATCCCTTCTCAAACCCACTGGGGCAGGGGCAACTTCAGATACTTGTTTGGTACAAAAACCCAAAGTTCAGGTGAGCTGAAGCACGCAGTGGAGTCATAACAGAGGCGGGTCCCTGAGGAAAGGCAGGGATTGGTGGAGAGTGGGGATGGGGTGACACTGCTGGGAGGGGAAATGCTTGGGGCTGGCTGCCCATCAAAGCTGCTTTGCTGACCTGCTGGGCCAAGGGAGGGCATCTGCCAGGACAGACTTAGCACCCCTGAGTGGCTTCTCAGGGTTGGTCGAGGGGGTCAACGGGAACAGGACCAACGTTCATGGCACACATGGGCTTTGGAAGTACCTCCTCCTCCCCAGGCCTCTGAGGTTGGCTGGTGGTTCAGACCTGGCACTGGCCTTATCCCCTGGGGTCTATGGTTACAGACTCTGCCCTTAGCAGTGGGTGTCCTCTTAGAGGGGCCTGCAAATATCCACTCCTGATTTCCCTCTCATAGTACTGAGAGGGAAGGTGGGAGGTCATCCTCTTTGTCTTCTGGTGGAGGAAACAGAGACCTGAGGAGACCTAAGCACCACTGTCTGATATAAAGATAATGGGAGTCACATATTACAAACTAAAATATCCTAGTCAGATTTTTTTAAAAGCTAAATTAGCTGGGTGTGGTGGTTTATGCCTCTTATCCCAGCAGTTCAGGAGACTGAGGCCAGAGGATCACAAGTTCAAGGTCAGCCTCACCAATTTGGTGAGACCTTTTATCTAAAAAATAAAAGGGCTGAGGATGTAGCTCAGTGGTAAAGCATTTCTGGTTCAATCCCCAGTACCCGTCACCCACCCCCCAAAAAAGGTTAAATTAATTTTAATATGTAATTACTGAGAATATTTTATACCAAGTTTTCAAAATCCAGTGTGTATTTACACAACACATCTTAATCCAGACCAGTCACATTTCAAATGCTTAGAAACCACATCTGGTCGGGGCTACCATATTGGATGGTAACAGGTCTAGAGACTTATCAAGAAAGATCACTGTCAGCTAAACCTACGCCTTTGAAGGCCAACCCAGAAGGTCCCAACCCTGCCATTCTGACATGGTTTTCAGGTGCCATCCCTGCACTACCATCTCCTGGTGGCCCACTCATGGCAGAAGGAAAGCCTGCCATCCCTCCACAGCGGGTCCTGCCCGTGGCATTTCCTCTGGCAGCCCTTTGGGCAGGCTGCCTGCTGTGGGAGGCAGGTGACCCATCTGATGCAGGCTGCCAGGCTATGTAAAATTAACCTCCCTCTGCAAGACTCCAAGTGAGCAGTTCTGATCTGGCCTCTGTGGACCACGTGCACTGGGGAGACCTCAGGGAGATCCACGCACTACTGATGGCAGGGCCTTGCAGAAATCAACTCCCAAAAGCCAGTAGGAGGCGGCCTTCTGGGCTGTGGAAGGAAGCCACAAGCTGGCTGCCTAGATCCCCAACCCAGGCCCTTTCCAAGGGTGCTCTGAGGCCATCCCTTAGCAAGAATCCTGAAAGATTTGACCCACCTACCCTGTTCCACTCTGGGCAAGGGAACTCTAGGGCTCTCCAGCTTGTCCTGCTGGCACTGCCACTCAGCACAGAGGGCTGAGACATGCACCATCCCAAGGGACAGACATTGGAAGTGCACTTACGTGATGGCTATACAGGCCCCTCCAGGGCTGCGAAAGGCCCGGGAGGCTCACTTTCCTGGGGAGAGGCTGATGTCGCCCAGTACCTTGCCCAAGCAGGCTGCTCCTCTTCCCACCACTCAGCTTTCTCCCAGACCCTCTGGTGCCTCTTCAGCCTGAGGGCCAGTCCTGACAGAGCCCAACTGCTCCGGCCGGAGGGCTGGAGCCTGTTTACCAAGTCACTTGCCAGTGCCCTGCTGGGTCTGTTTCTTCAGCCAACCAGAGAGAATTGTTTTTCTTTTTCCAGCTGGGAACCTTACCAGGCTCCAGTGTGATGGCAGAGTTTGTAACTTAGATTTAAAAACTAAATATAGCCCCCCCTCCTATGGCATGGCAGAGCATGCCCCCCAATTCCTTAGAGCCCCAGGTAGAGAGGGGGTTCCAGATGAGGACCTAGGCTCTGTACTTTGTGTTTAGGGGAGCAAACCTGCCAGGGTGTTCAGATATGTCCCTCTGAGGGTGGCCAGTTACAGTTGTGCCCCCGGAGACTCGCCTCCCTCCTGGCTCCACATGTAGAATTTAAACACAAGCCAAGAGCAGTGTGGGGCCTGCCAGGCGGGCGGGCCCTGCTGTGGAGCCAGGAGGCCCAAGTGACTCAGCCAAGTCCTCTTCTCTGCAGGGCTCACAGGGTTGTCCTGAGGCTGGAAGGGAACCCCCCGGGGACAGGAGCCCATCTAGGGAAAGTGTCAGGAGAAGGTCTTGGAGTTGGTGTTTCAGGGAAAACAGAATTTGAGAGTCTCACTCAGCAGAGAGACAAAGTTAGGGGACTGCAGAGGGGCAGGCTGGGCCCAGGAAGTAGCCGGCGTGGCACCCTGGGGGCTGGGCGTGGACCTGCCCACTGTGCGAGGCTCTCACAAGGGTCCTCTTCTGTGGCAGATGATGATGCAGTACCTGTACTACGGAGGGACAGAGGCCATGGAAATCCCCACCGCGGACATCTTGGAGGTGAGCATCCTCTGCATTTGTGCTCTCCAGCTCTAGACGCCCGTAGGTCTCCACTCTCAAAAGCAGCCTTGGCTTCTGTGAGGACCTCATGCTTCCCTGTGGGGTCCTTCCTCTTGACTGCCAAGGACAGTTCGGAGACTGGGAATTGTGTACACTACTGAGCCCACTGGTTAGAAAAGGGCAGATGGGGATGGGGCCTCTCACTCACCTGGCCACTGCTGGCCCAGGGGCCTGGCTCAGCAGCTCATGTAGATGAGGCATGTGACTCAGACCCGACATTGCTTGTCACCCATTCTGTGCCTTCCCCATTGTCCCTGCTAATACCCAGATGGCCTAGAGCAGACACAAATCCAGGTCATCACATCTGGACTGAACAACAGGAAGGCCCGGTCTGGGTTTGGGAGGACGCAGGGCACACTCTCTGACGCCCAGGCCACAAGCCTGGTCACAAGTACCCAAAGCCTGCTTTACCTCCCTTCCAGCTGCTGTCTGCCGCCAGCCTCTTCCAACTGGATGCCCTGCAGAGGCACTGTGAGATCCTATGCTCACAGACCCTCAGCGTGGAGAGCGCCGTGAATACCTACAAATACGCCAAGGTGAGCACTGGGGACACTGCAGCCACCTCTGAGTCACACACTACTCCACGGGCTCTGTTTTGTGGCCACGCCCTGGGAAGAGCAGGGGAGGGCGCTGGGGTGTTAGCAGCAGCCCGCTCCACAGCCTGCGATCACTGCCGCCCGCCTGCAACCTGGCAGCGTGGGAGCTGAGCTTGCAAGCTGCGGGCGCAGGTTCACATGCCAGCTTGGCCACGCCTCGGAGCTCTGTGGACCAGGCAGGTAATTGTCAAATCAGTTCCACAGTGTTCACTTGACTTCCTCCCCACACCCCATCTTCCGCATTCCAGCAAACAATATCGTCATCTGCTTGACTCAGAACCCTTTAGTTCTATTTGATTTTTTAAAATGCCCCACGTCTAGTTCATCTACCTCTGCCAGACAGCAGCAGTCTCTCCATTCCCTCCATCTCCTGTCCCCACCCTGCAAGTTCATCTGTCTCAGACAATTGCATTGGTCTCCTCCCCCTACTTCCTTGCCTTTCCTCTGCAGTCTACAAAGATCTTTTGAAAGTCCAGAGACATGTCACTCCCCTGTTTGAGCCCTTCAAAGGTTTCCCACTGCTTGCAAACTAAAGAGCCAACCCTCACCATGCTGGGACAATGTCACACCCCTTCCCCTCACTTGAAACCACACCAGCCTGCCTTCTTTCTCAGTTTGCCCAGGTCTCCTGTGACAATGATTCCCCCTCCCTGTGCAGCTTTTCCCAAGTTCAGCCCTTGTCTGCATCAGCAGGTGTCCCCAGGCCTCCCACAAGCCACCCTGTCTCTCTACGTCACCCATTTTTATCTCCTTCACAGCCTTCAGCACTGTCTGCAATTACCTTATCTGACTGATTCCTTGGATTTTGTCTCCCCCATACCAGAACATTAGCTTAAGAGAGCCTGGCAGAGACGTGACCTCAGCACCAAATGCCCAGTGCCTGGCCCAGAGCCAACGGCTGGTGTGTGTTAAGTTACAAGCATCCACCAAGTGGGACACTCCTCTGCTAAGCCTCATGCTGGAAACTGGACAGTCCCTTCTCTTAGGAAGGGAGCTGCCAAACCAGGGGGAATGACTGCCATTCAATAAGGTGTCACTCATGTGACATAGGCAAAGAAAACGACAGGGGCCATGGATAAGACTTCAGTAATATCCTTGGTGGCACAGCTAGGACTTGAACCCCAATGGGACCTTCTTCCAGAAGGTGCTTATGGAAGGGACTCAGATATGGGGAGGTGGCCTCAAGGTACAGCCAGGGAACACCTCCCCTGGGGCCAGGGTAAAGTTTAAACTGGGCCTTGGCCCTGGTGGGTGAGAGAGGGTGGGGGGCTGGCAGGCTGCGCAGGGACTGCGGTCTCACCCCTTCTCTCCCGTCCACAGATCCA
This sequence comes from Glaucomys volans, assembly GCA_020662805.1. Taxonomy (NCBI): domain Eukaryota; kingdom Metazoa; phylum Chordata; class Mammalia; order Rodentia; family Sciuridae; genus Glaucomys; species Glaucomys volans. Next base: position 20,734 of record JAJEJO010001922.1, read on the forward strand.
CAATGCCCCAGAGCTGGCCCTGTTCTGCGAGGGCTTCTTCCTCAAGCACATGAAAGCCCTGCTGGAGCAGGATGCCTTCCGGCAGCTCATCTATGGCCGCAGCAGCAAAGTGCAGGGCCTGGACCCGCTGCAGGACCTGCAGAGCACCCTGGCCGAGCGTGTGCACTCTGTCTACGTCACTTCCCGGGTGTGAGGCAAAATGGGGGAACAGCTGGCCTGCACCATGGGGGTGCAAAGAGTGCCAGAAACAGTCCCATCAGGGCCCCTGGGGAGTGGACATAGGCCCTCTTGGAGCCAGGCTCATGGGGCTGTTTCCCTTCCTTCCCCAACACCCACTCTGGTGTTGCTAGACCCTTGGGTAGGCAGAAGTGCCCTAGCGGACCCATCATGCTAGGCAGCCTCACCCCCTCCCCCAGAGCTAACCGTTTTAACAACCAGTGACTGGCAAGGGGGTGGATGGCACTTCTCTGCACGTTTTTACCTTACGGGCCTCCCAGCACCCCCACCATGCCCTTTCCCCTCAGATAGTTCAGGGGCAGGTCCTGATCTACCCCTGCTTCAAGCTCTGCCTGCCACCAGCCTTGGTTTCGACCAGCCCAGCTGGGGCTCTTGGGACTATGGACATCCCAATGAATGTACAGATACAGCCTCTGAGCCCCAGGCCTTTCAGTGCAAAAGCTGGTATTTTCCTAAATGTCCAGAGGAAAGGCTGCCCAAATTCCCGCACCTATCCTTCAGGCTGTGCCTTTGAAAGGCTGGCGGGGGCCTGCTTTAAGTCTTCCATTTTCTTTGGAGTCTGGGCCTACAGAGGCCCTCGCTTTAGGACTGCTAACTTGCAGTTCCAGCTCATGGTTTCTGAGGCCAGGGTGCTGGCAGCAGTGTCAGCTTAGTGGCCTCAGCTCTGGCTGCTGTTGTTAGGGTCCAAAGTAAAGGGATGGATTCTGGAACCTCAGGCCTAGATCTAGGCTGCCTGTTGGGTCAGGCAGCACCTATTCATCCTCCCTGGCTGAGCCTCTCGAATGAAAGGTTCCTTTAACTCAGGACTAGAGAGAGGGCCTACTTCTCACTGTGGCTCTTGGGTAAAAAGGACAGGGCAGTGGTGAAGGGCTGGGAGAAGAAGCCCTTCAGCAGGGTCCCCCTGCGACTTCCCAGTCTTTGAGCTCTCCTGGAGTGGAGAGACAGTGGGCCTACCACCTGGCCTGATTGTGGACCAGACACTGGGGCAGCGTCAAAGACAGCTTGCTCTGGGTGGAGCCTGGCTGCACCTTAGAAACTATTTATTCATCAGAAGCCCCAGGCATTTTCAGGAGATGTCACTTTGCTGACCCTGAAAAGCCCCTGGGGCTTACAATCCTAGAAAATATTTTCAACTAGCTGCTTGAGCTGGATGTACAAAGGAATAGGTGTTATTTTATTGCTGTAATATTGTATGATACAGTAACTGTATATTAATGTCACTTATTGTAAATGTACCATGGTTTTATTAACAATAAACACTCATTAACAGTAACTTTGGCCTCGCTGCTCCTGGTAGAGGGTTGCTCAGTCAGAGCTAGGGAGGGGCCATTAGAGTGGGTCAAAAACCCAGAACTGATTTCCTGGTCTCTCCAAGGGAAAAAAAAAAAAAAAAAAAAAATCCCCTTCCAAATCAGTGCTGTGGCCACGCTCACCTCACCTCTGGGACCTCTACCTTGATCTGTCCCTCACTGGGGCTTAGATTTTCTCACCTATAAAATGAGGTAGATGATGATTTATTAAGCACACATGTGCCATCAGACTGGCCGGGAGCCAGACTGAGGAATGGGAGAGCTATGGGGGCTTTCCTGAACTCTGAGCCCAGGCCCTTCCATGGCAGGGATGAAGGAGCTCATGGGTATTTGCCAACCTGTGCCCACACCACACCACCACACAGGCGTGGCCTGATGAAAGGTACCTGCCCCTGGGGTGAGGGCTGCAGCCTGCAGGCTTTGCTTGGTAAACTGTCCAACTACAGAGACCCTGGCAGAGACAGTGGAGGGAGTATGGTAGGCCAGTGACTCAGGCCCAAGGTTTTCCTAAGACCTGTTGTAGTTTTAGGTGCAAATTCCAGGCAGAAATCTTTTTGAATGCTCCTCACCTAAAGCAAAAAAGAAAAACTCCTAAGGTCAGTGGGAACCTGACTCAGAGTGGCTGTGGTTCAATAAGACACCAGGATTCAGAGTTAGGAACAATGACCTCCAGCAGTCAGTCCCAGTCCTGGGAAAAGCCAGTTTCCCGGCTTTGCTGGGGTGGGGGCCAAGCAAGGTGGCTTGAGGCCCAGCCTGGGGCCCTGGACTCAGCAGGGTGAGGGAGCACTGCACCGTGTGGACCACAGCGCCCTCTGGGGGCCACAGGGATGAGGCACACTCAGCAGCACCAGCTTGTACAGAAGCTCTGGAGGTGGTGGTGGAAGGGTGTTCCTCCCCAGCACTGGAGGTATAGAGTGGCTGCCCTCCTAGAGTCTGTGTCCAACCTCCCACTCCCAGCAGCGCCACTTTCAGCCTCAAAGGCAAAGTGTAGTTATGCTCTGGCTCCAGGGTGGATCAGTGGTTCTCTCTTGGGAGAGGAGGGGTAGGGAGGCCAAATGGACCCCTGAGCCTGTGTATAGCAGGATCACGCAAATGTTAAAGAAAAAAAAAAAAAATTCAGACATTCTTCCCAGGGGCTGGGAAGTATCTGATCACTTACCCCGGCAGCTGGATTCCCTGTCATTCAGGGCCACTGTTCAGGATCATGGTGGGGCATTTCTCAGCTGCCAGCTTCAGGCCACTAGCAGCAGACAGGCTGCAGAGACAGTTAACTTCTTCCAAGAGCCCTTGGGTACCCAGCTGAAAGCATCAGTGCAGTACACGGAGTTCGCTTTAGTGCACGGCCGGGATGGGACAGCGTTTGAGCAGCAGGTACCCAGGCATTCATCCCCAAGGGAGGCCCCTCCCCAGACACCAGGGGTACCAAAGTCAACCCTGGGGCACCATGGCTAACACCAAGACCACCTTCCTCCCAGGTGGCGTGGCCTCTGCGTTCCTCCTTGATACTTCACTTTCTGCACTCTGCCTGTTAGTCCTTCCACCAGATGTCCCTCATGCCAGAGCTGGGAAGCCCAGGCCTTTGGAGCCCTTTGCAGAAACTGCATGTTTAACCAGTTGTTCAAGTGCATCCTTCTCCCCAGTCTCAGACCCAGGGCCTTCCTCCTAGCTGCCCCTCTCCAGGCCCCCAGGCTGCTTGCTGTTTGTAAAGGCCTCAGATAATGAGCCTACATTTTTCCAAGGTGACGGTCACTTATTTCTGTCCCTCCCCCACCTCCCAGCCTCAGCAACCCCTTTGTGTCTCCTGGTCACTCCTGAGTCCCCTGAGACTGGCAGAACCAGATGAGCTGTGGAAGCCCGGAAGCAGGCTAGCACCAGCCCCTCCTGGCTTGGGGGTGGGGGAGGCTATTCAGGAATCCTTTGTTCAGGCTTCTCAGCCTCTTCCCCGTGACAGCATTCAGAGATGGCCTATCTGAATGCATTTTGCAAGCGACATCTCCCGCCACTATAGAGCTTTACAGATGTCACTCTGTCTAGGGGCCAGATGGTGAGGTCTGGGGGAGGCATGCCCTTTCAGGTTTGAAGGAGAACTCAAGAGACTGCAGGGCAGGGAGCTGTTTAGGAACACTCCCTTTGCAAACAGCAGAGCCAGAACCCCACACAGCGGGTGAGACACCACTTGCCTTTTTGTGTGCAGAGGGGAAGGACATTTCAGGAGTTAGGAACCTTGTCCCAAGACAGAGCTATCACCCTGAACCAAAAGGTCCAGCAGCAAGGCGCATGCTCTGTCCACATGGACTCTTCCTAGCTCAGGATGGTTTAGAAAACAGCTAACATGGGGCTGAGCAGCTCCCCCTGTTAGATCTGGACAGTGGCACTTGCTGTGCCAGTTACACTGTGCTAAGCTCTGCTCCCACACCTGCTCCCCTCAGCTGGGAGGGGGTTCTAGCACTACACTCACACATAGCACATGGACCTGGAGGGCAGGCAGAGTGAGGTCACATGCGTGGCTGGGTCCACCTTCTGTCGCTATAACCAAATACCTGAGATTGGGTAGTTTATAAAGAAGTAAGTTTCTTTCTTTCAGTTCTGATAGGTGAGAAGTCCAGGTTGAGGGGCCGCATCTACTGAGGTCCTGCTTGCTGTGAAGACCCACAGAGTCTGAGGAAGTACAAGTGTCACATGGCAAGGGGACTCATCCAAGGGACAAGTTGGCTTTTATAACAGACCCACTCTTGAGATAAGCCTTTTATCCATGAGTAGCTTAATCCCTTCACTGGGGCAGAGCCCTCCTGACTGAACCTTCTCTTACAATACCACCTCTTCTGTACCTCACAATGGGGACTAAAACTTCTATGTGAGTTTTGGTGTGAACATTTGAACCATAAGTGCCCAAGGTCTCCATAAGGGTCAGGGCAGCATTTACGGGCAACTGGCTCAGAGCCTCTCACTATGCACCCCAGAACAGAGCCAGTTGGACAGGCTGTGGAGTTGAAGACACTGAACAAGCACCTCCTCACCTGGCAGACGATGTGTTTGGTAACTGAAACCATCCTCTGACCACCCAGCGCTCAGACTCCTTGGGGCCACACTCTGGTAAGGCAGGCAGGCTTGGGCACCCACCGGAGAAAACGGATGAAGCATCTTCCTGTCTCCTCTGAGCAGACCTTCCTGAAGACCCCACACAAGGTCTGCAGCAGGAAATAGCAGATCCAGGAAACAAAGGGCCCCTCACCCAGGTCCTGACTGTCCCAGACCAGTCCTAAGGACATAGAACCTTGCACTTCACCCACCAGGATGAGTCTCAGGGATCATAAATTTAGTACCCTTGCATCCAGCCACCACCCTTCCAATAGACTTCTACCAGCCCAGGTTATGTCCAGAGCTGAGCAAATAAGTTTGGACTCAGCATAGACAACTAACTTCCATCACTCAGGTTACCACGTAAACCAGACGTACACCAGAGTATGTGTGAATCCACCAGATAATTTCTGTCCCTGAACAGGATGGACAAAACACCTAACAGGAGCTAGGAAGAAAAGGAGGCACATCTAGCCAACTCCTGGCCCCACACCACCGTTTTCAGTACCTGCCAATTCTCTCCCAGACTCCTGGGCTGGAAGCTCTAGCATGCTGCCTACCTTTGGCCTCAATTCCAAACCCTCCAAATTCTACCCAGTGGCCAGGATGCACCAGAAGAAACAGGGCAACAAGCAACTTCAGAGACATGGATTGCAGAAGGACTCATGGGCATGGTCTTGCCAGGATATTATTTATTAAAAAATAGATTCTCTATCCCTCCTCTTCTCACCCTGCTAGCAAAAGGGCCTTTCCCAACATTTTTTCCCAAATGATGGTGTGATGGGTCTTGAAGAATTAGACATCACATCCTACTTAAATTAAGGGCTCAGGCGTCTCTGAGACACTGAGGGTGGCAAGCCTGGGCCAGGGGTGGAATAGGATATGGCATCCACAAACCCTGATGCACACGACAGTGGCCAGCCACACCACTGGGTGCACTAGAGTCTGTTTCTCCAGGCCACAGGGCACTGGAACAAGTCCAAGATGAGACCCAGCAGTCAATCAGCATCCTCCTGAGCATCACCAGGAAGCTGTGTACTGAAGGGCCTGGGAGGGACAGCAGCATGGCTTTCTCACATGTGGGACAAAAAACTGGCCACAGTGAATCCAAACATGTGGGAAAGGAGGGCCCAGGAATGAGGCTGGGAGAGACACACCTCTGGTGCCAGAGGTGGCCCAGCCCCCAAGCTCGAAGCAGAACCATTTGGGAGTCACTTGGCCTTCACTCAGGTGGGGCCCACAGATGGGCACAGTTAGGCCCACAGTCTGACTCACAGTCAACCCGTGCGTCTGCTGGGCCCCTGTTATTTCTAATCGTCCAGGCTGCCGCCCAGAGATGGCTCAGGAAGTCAGGGTATCTCCTCACAGGCAGCCACTGAAACCCAAGTTGTTCTTCACTATTTCTTCCGCTTCAGTTTCATATCTTTTTTGTTCTTTGTATCTCTGTTTTTCTTCAACTTCTTGTTCTGTTTAGGTTCTTGTTTGGTTTCCAACTTCCTTTTCTTGTCACTGGAAGAAAAAAACACACCAGAAATAGAAAGAAACAATGAAACAGCCCAGACCTGAAACACCTCTCAGTCTGCTTCGCTTTGTCTAAAAAATGGTCTCTGCTGTCTGTAACTTGACTCGAGAACACCCAGTCAGACAAAATGCTCTCTGCTAACCCTAGGGGAGGCAGGCATCGTGCTGGGGGCCCAGAATGCCACCATACCCCAGCGCCTGCCCCAACTGAGCTTTGAGACTGTGGAGACCAACTCTGTATCTAAACACCAGAGCCCTGGGTTTCTTCAGGGTGCCGCACCTCCCCTCCAAGGCCTCACCTCAAGAAACATCTAAGGTGCCACAAAGGAAACTCCCTCCTACCATTCAGGTTACCATGGAAACCAGACAGATCATCCCCATGATCCCAAAGACAGTTCTTAACACAAAGCACAAGTCTCCAAGGAAAGCCTGCCATCATTTCTGATGTGCCATTACTTTTTCTTAAGCAGAAGAAAACCCACAGGGGAAACTACTGGGCTCCACCTTGCAACTGGCCCCTGGATGCCTCACTTTAGATGGCACAGGAAGCCAACAGCCGCCTTCCAGGGAGGAGGGTGAAAGATCCTCTCCTGGCGTTTTGCCCTGGGAATAAATACTACCTATGAGGACAGTTCAGTTCAGTTCAGACACCATTAACATTACATGAAGTCCACGGTTCCTCCTATCAAAACACTTCTTTTTTTTCTTTTTCTTTTTGCAGTGCCGGGAACTGAACCCAGGGACCCATGCATACTAGCAAGTGCTCTACCACCAAGCTATATCCCAGCCCCGGAACACAAACTCTTACGGAAAATCGTATCAGTAACTATGGCAATGCCAAGAATTCACCCTTGCTGGGTGCAGTGGCACACGACTGTAATCCCAGTGGTTTGGGAGGCTGAGACAGGAAGATCCCAAGTTCAAGGCCAGCCTCAGCAACTTAGTGAGGTCCTAGCAACTCAGCAAGGCCCTGTCTCAAAATAAAATACAAAAAAGGTCAGAGATGTAACTTAACGGTGAAGTCCCCTGTGTTAAATCTCTAGTGACGATTAAAAAAAAAGAAAAAGAAAAGAAAAGAAAAAAAAAAGAGGAATTCACCCTCCCCACTGACCCCAAATAAGCAATTCCAGTCTCATCTGGCGAGGCCCTGAGCAGAGGCAGCCTCCTGCTATTCCTAAAGGAAACTCAGAAGAAGGTTCCAGGTCAATCATCCATGCTATCTACGGTAAACACAGCACTTGGCAGAAGAAGCCTGGAGTGGAGGTTTTCAAAAGCAACTTAGGAACCGCTGGGAAAGTCTGGAGCTCAAAACTATTTCCATAATAACATCATTTGCCATTTTTGTTTCATTCCTACACAAATGCTCAGTTTCCAGAGGGCACGAGACACAACAGCGCAACAGAGTAAATGCAAAAGCAGCTCTCTACGAAGCCAGATGCTAAACCGGAGGTGGAAGAGCATCACTGCCAGGTGTCACTGCTAGGCCCAGATTGGTTTCACAGATTTTGGTGAAAGGAAAAAATTATTTTTCAAAACAAGCAACCACAACGAGGGTTGGGAGTATAGCTCAGTGGTAGAATGCTTGCCTAGCATGTGCAAGGTCCCGGGTTCAATCCCAGCACAAAAAGACAAGAACCAAAAGAAACCACAATGAGTCTATTGTTCATTTCAAATTGACAGAAATTTTTTAAATTTTTCAGTTTTTAATTCTTACTATGGAAGCAGCAGCCAATATGACCCACTTAAGCAAAGGTTCTCACTTTAAGATAATTTAAGATAAAAAGGAACTCTAAGACCCAAATTTTGAGAACTGCTAGTTTAGAGGAAGGACAGGCGGCAGCTAAAGCTCAGGTTTGCAGTGGACACACCTGGTCCAACTCCGGCTCTGTACCCCACTAGCTGGGTGCGTCTTGGGAAGTTGGCCACACAGAGACCTTCGTTACTTCATCTTTAAAGCAACGATGATAATAAAACAGCCCTCATGCCACTGTTCTGAGGCAGTGGCGCTAAAGCCTAGTCACCGTCAGCCAGTGGCATTCAATCCCCACTGTACACAAGGAGTGAGGAGACATACGGTAGGGACAGCCCGGCCTGGTCTGTACAAAGGTGGCCCCAGGGGACTCGCAGCAGAAAGTTCCAGCCATGGCTTCTCTCAAAACAGTTACACCAGCCTCCTGTCAGATGGTGTGGGACTTCCAGCCCTCACCTTTTCAGGCTGACAATCGAGGCATTCTGCCCGGCTTTGTTCAAAACTTCATTCCACTCTTCATCGTCCCCACGGATTATGTACCTACAAAAAGAGGGCAAATGTCAAAACCTGCTGGAGAGGAGAGGACTGCTTAAAAGAAAAGAGGTCAGTGACGACAGTCTCATCAGACAGCTCCTGCCGGGAAAGCCCAGGGGAGCCGAGTGAAGGTTTGAAGAACAGAGAGAAGGGGACAGGCACGCAGCTGGGCCGAGATGTGCAGCTTCACTCCACGGGAGAGAAGTGTCCCAGCAACAGGGTGGGCAAGGCCTGCCAGCAGGTGCCAGTGGGAAAACCAACCTCCACAGAAGGCAGCCTGCTGGCTTCTCACGAGACTCTCTCAACAACTGTCACCAGCCCCTGCAATCCACTCCTAGTTCCTACCTGCAGGTGTCTGCCCAGGGCTGCCTCGCCCCTCCCTGCCCTGGCCCACCTCTGTGGATCCAACGTCCTGGCACATCAAGGTATGGATGCAGCAAAAGCGAGGGCAAAAACTACACTCAATACGCTGACCTGGGAATCCTGGCCACCTCCACCTCACACCAGCCCCATCACTAATGATCCGGCCACAGACAACATGGCAAAAGGCTCCTGGGCCATTAATTCTAGAGGTATCAGTCCTGATACTCAGGACTGTCAAATCCATTAACCCTCAGGGGTAGAGGGAGAAATGACACCAGAGATGAAGTTCCAAAAGGAACAGGATGCCCAGCACAGAGGGCTCTTGAGCAGGGAGTTTTGATTTGGGACAATAAAATCCTTTCTTCAAACAAATTCACAAGAACAGTCAAATACACGGACATGACCACTAGACGTTGGGGATCATCTGCTCAGCATCCCCTTTCCCAGAAGGGCCTCTGAGGTGTGACATGGACCCCAGGGATCTAGGGAGTGCAACCTGAAGGGACCTGGGAAAACCAAATCCTCCAAAGTTTCATAGTCAAGCAGGGTTCTAGCTCTCGGCACTCCTGAAGCCAGTTCCCTGAAAGTTTCCAGGGCACCTGGGCTGTGCTGAGGAGAAACCTGCAGAAGGACCCAGTGCCCTGAGGCTGACCCTTCCCTTCCCACAAGCAAGAGGGGCCTTACTGAGAGAGGTCCATGTCCTTCAGCTTCCCCACTTCTTTCTTGTGTTTCTCCTGGAATTCCTTTGCTGCTTCATCCTGTGACCAAGGACCCAGATGGCAGGTCAGAGTCAAGGGCTGAACACCCGGGAGCAGGCCAAGGGAGGGCAGAGCAGCACAAAGACAAGAACACACCCCCCTCTCGGTTTATCATTACAGGAGACCTTGGGATTTTATACACATAAATCTCTTAAAATCTTATCTAAAGAGTACCCAAAAGGACAGAACAGTCACACCAGCAGAGGCTGGGTTCCTGCGCTTCTGCACACTCAGCAGGAGGCACCATCCTAAGCCCAGGCGCAACCACACACGGCTCAGACCTGCAGAGTGCCACTGGGCGTTGAGTGCAGGGGCTCTTCAAGGGGATGGGAAGACACCCCACAATCAAGGACCACACTAAGGAGAATGAACTCTGGACTCTGAATCCCCGAGCAAGGACATACCAGGTCGTCGCTCAGGGTCTTTATCGTGGGCTCCATGACCACATCCTTCACCGCCACCATCTGCTCCTCAATGGCCTTTTCCTGCACCTCATTAAATAGCTACAAGACAACGTGGAAAAGGTGCTGAAGCAGCAGCAAGGACTCGGCCACTCATCACCAAGGCATTTAGTGTCTTAAAGGTATGTCTCCAAGAGGCAGAGCTGTGCTCCAGAGTTCAGGAGCACAGAGTCAGCGCATAAAAACACAATGGAGAGATATCACATTCCCTACGCTGGACCCCCTGGAGAGAACCCAGAACTTGATATAGATTCAGCCAATGTCCCACACATCTGTGTGTGCCTGCATGCATGTGCAGATCTGCAGCAATACAGCCACCCGTTAACAGCTGGGGACACAGGGCAGGGAGTGGGTTTGTTCTATGATTGTAGGGACCAAACCCTTCTCAGGCTGAGGTTACCTTCACTACTTTGCGGATGATCCGGTTGAAAAGTCCCATTAACTGGCCTGAGGGCAGTTCGATCTCCTTTTCCAGCTGGTCCACAGACTTATGCTGCAGGCCAATCCCCAAGAGAAGAGCCTAGGAGATCAAAAACCAGCTGGAGTTGCCTCCAGGAGAGACCCTGACCCATTAAAATGGCCTGGAGAACAAGTTATCCTCTTTTCAACCAAACCCATCTCGTAGAAATCCCAGGCCCGCACCGTTTACTCTGGCATCTCTTTCATCCTGTTACTAAAACCGTCAAGAAACACTCTCTCCTGAATCCCCAATCTCATTTTTATTATCCTGACAAACACCTACTTCACGATCGCGTTACAAGCCTGAGGCTTCCTGGCTTCTGCTAAGGCAGAATTAGGTATCAAAGCAACATGGTGGAGGGAAAGAATATGGACCCGAAGTGCAGCTGACCGCTTACTAAATGTACAGCTGGGTACAGCGTTCAACCCTAGACCTGTAGGACAAGGCCGTGACCCACCCATCAGCTCTGTCAGACTATGTCAACGAGTCCAATGGACACCCAGCACACAAACACCTCCATAGCCCTCGCTGCTCTGCCCCCACAAGCACCAGTAACCTACCGACTGGGCAGCAGACAGGGCCAGGTCCCCCAGTTGGTTCAGGAAATACAAGCGGGAGATGGCTGGTATCAGGTCCATGATGAGGTGATAGTCAACCATGTTCCGTGAATACATCTCTAGTCGCTTCAGGTCATAGGGGAGGAAGAGTGCCTCCAGTTCCTCCCGGCCTAGGGCTGCAGGTGTGACCAAAGTCAGGTAGGCCAGGCCTCAACGAGCTGTGGGACGGCACCCTCACACACGGCACTCATCTCAAGGACCCGGCCCCTGACCCAACATAGCCTGGGCTGACCCTGCACAGACCCTCCTCCACACCAGGCAGAGGGACAGCTGGCGTGTAACCTGTGCAGAGTCCCCACACCAACACAAAGGACCAAGGAAAGGCTCCCTGAGCACTAAGGTCAAAGGGACACGACACCATCCTTCTCCCACTGTCACTCCTCCTCAGGATCCAGCTTCACAGAGTACATACTCTGCCCAGCCAAACTCAGTTTTCCATTAAAATGCAATGGCAAAAAAAGAAAGTATACAGACACGTTATATGTGTATACATATATAAAAAACATGTATGTAAAAAAAGTATGTAGATATAACTAGAAACAAACAGCTGTTAATTTTAACAATCCCTTGTAGAGTTTTAAAATATTCATATTATAACTATTCAAACAGAACTGATGTGTATAAAGCACTTCCACAGGTTGGCCACATACCCTCAGCACAATGTCACAAACAAGGATCTGAGCGAGTTCCCCTAGATTCCAGGACTTAAATCAGGCCCCCCGGCTAGCTGCTGTGTGAACATCTCTGACAATGCTCACGTCTAGTCACAGTCCCAGAGTTTAGTCACAAAGAGGAAGATGGCATGTGTGACTGTGCCTACGGCACAGCCTGGACAGAGCAGGAGCCTGGGGTGCAGGAGGGGGTGGGTGTGAGATGGAGGATCAGAACCAGGCCCTCAGCCCCGGTGAGCACCTGTCCTGGGACACACGCCCACCCACTCCCTTCTCCACCACCATCCCTCCCGGCTCACCCGGTTGGGCTGGCTTCCCCACGTTCCTATTCTGAATGATGTTCAGAGCCAGGGAAGGAGAGAAGGTGCTGAACTGGTAGGACAATAAGGCCAGGAACCGCCTTCGGAAATCTGCAGGACACAATCAGGCAGAGTCAGTGGCTGTAGGTGTGCTGGCCCATCACCCACTGCGCCCTCTCCACCCCACAGGCATTCACCTTTCCAAAAGGCTGACAGCCAGGCCCCCTGGTCAGCCTCGTCCTCATCAGTCAGAGTCTTCAGCATGATGCACGAGTGTTCTCCGGTCAGGTCATTCTGGAGACACACATTCCTACTTGGCACCGAGAACCCTTTATCTGAAGGGTCCACTGGTGGTAAAGGATAAGCACACCGAGAAGGGCTTGGTGCTTTGGCCCCTTCTTCTGCGCCAGTAGAGACCCTCCGTAGCAGGCCCTCACCCTCATTCCCCACAGGGCCTCAAGTCCACACCCAGACGTTTAAAGATCACTGCACACAACTCCCTAAAGGTGCCATGGAAGTGAGCCACTTGCTCCTTTCAGGGAGGTTCTGAACTCAGGACTATGACAGCTTCAACAGTCAATGCGGTTTTTGGAGCCTTAGAGCAGACTCTTAGGTGATGGCATGACCACAGGATTTTAAGTTTTTTACTATATAAAAACAAATCCCCACAGTACAAAAAATACCACTGAAAAGCACTCGGAACAAAACATCAAGTCATGAGCAAGCAGCACGTGACACAGCAGGGCACGTCAGGTTGCACCGAAGCTCACCACCCTCAACAGCCAAATCCACCCCAGCTGGACCAGGCCCACTAACAAGGACACAGCCCATGCCTGTGCTGGTCCACAGCCCACACAAGTGGCTGAACACCCCACAGTCTTCATCAGGGCCACCTTGAACCCTCAAGTGGACACTCTGGACGACCCTCGGGTACTGGCTCTGCACCCTCCAAATCACACTTGCCCTCTCCCTCAGCTGCTCCCTCCAGGGGAAGCAAGCAATCCAAGAATCCATCCTCCCAAATGCTGCCTAGCACCCTCTTTACCCACACTCAGCCTGCCCTGTTGTGGGGATGAGGTGGCTGCCCCTCTGCCCATGTCCTAGTCCCACCCTCTCGCCTCCAGGCCTGCACTCAGCCCTCTCCACCTGGGCCATTGCGGCCACCACCTCTGCAGGGCGCAGGCATGCTTTGAGACTCCCACGTGACAAACCCTCCCTGCCATCTTGTGTCTTTGCTCCCTTTCACATCAGGAAAGGACATCCACTGGTGTTCTGTGTACTCACCCTCCACTGCCTCCAATCAGATGGGAAGCTTCACTAGTGCTGGCAAATCCACTCATCAATTCTCTGTCCTCTTACTATCACAACAGCAACCAAGTCCCCTCCTAGAAACACTTCTTACTCCTGATTTCTTTTTTTTTGTACTGGGGATTGAACCCAGAGGCACTCCACCACTGAGCCACATCCCCAGCCCTATTTTGTATTTTATTTAGAGACAGGGTCTCACTGAGTTGCTTAGGGCCTCACTAAGTTGCTGAGGCTGGCTTTGAACTCGAGATCCTCCTGCCTTAGCCTCCCAAGTGCTGGGATTACAGGCGTGCGCCACCAGGCCTCCTCTTACTCCTGATTTCTAACAAGGCTGCTCCTTCTGTCTCCCAGGCTATGTCTCCCTGCTCATCCTTCTACACATTAAGCCCAAGGCCTCACCCTCTTCTCCTTCCAGTAGCTTTGACATTCATTCTCTGAACACATACCATACAGCAGACGCTCCTCTAAGTGCGGGGAACCCACTAGTAAACAAAACAGACCTAAGAATCCTTGATCTCATGGAGAATATTTCAGTATGTCTACACTGCTAACCCTCCAAACTTCATCTCCAGCCCCAACTGCTTCCCCTGGCTCTGAACTCCCATGGCCAAGAGGTGCGGGTTCATGATGCAGTGCGAAGGCTGCCCCTCAGCTTGGTGCCTCATTGTGCTAGAATCTGGTTTTCCTCACAGCACACTTGACTCACTGAAATTGTTTGCTTGTGTTTGGCTTTCTGCCATTTATACCCATTAGAAAATAAGCTTCATGGTTTATCTTTTTAAACTGCCTGATTCTCTGCAGGTGCTAACATTTTTAAGTGAACTGAAAGTCCCCAATTCTCACACCTTCCCTCAATAACCCAGCAGCTCTGCCACAGCCACATATTTTCATCTCTCCTTCAGATATCAGCTTGTAATACAAGTCTGCTCAGCTGCACGCCTAAAATTCAGGCACCCCACCCACGGCCTGCAGGATTCTACACTCTGACGAACAAGTCCATGGGTGCCTCTGCAGGTTTATCATGAAGCGTAAAGCTTACATGTGCTTGGCATGCCCCATGTATGTGTGATCACATGGCCTCGCAAGGAGGAGGCTCCTTCAGTGCCCTCAAAATAATACCACTCTGCAGAGGTACAGGAACACCTGCTCAGGGCACAGAAGTAGGCACCAGGGCTCTGTGCAAGGAGAGATGCCAAAGGTGATCACATCCCTAACCCAGGCTCTGCCCAATGCCTCACTCACCGGGGTCTGTCTCAAATAGACAGGAACAAACCCAGCTCGTTTCCAGAACCTGCAAAAAAGGAGAACAGGTCATCATGTGTACCCTCTGGGGAGCAGGAAGGGCCAGGAGGGACAGGGAGTGGGCAGACACTGGCTGCATGGGGCACGTGGCCCACAGAAGTCTTTCACAGTTGAGGGGCTGATGCCGAGAAAACAGGTTAGGCACTTACTTGAGAAGCCTAGGGGTCAGGCCATAGGAAACACCCAGGTAATCCAGGCACTCAGCAGGCCTCTCATTCAGTTTGAGGAGTAAGGGAGGCAGGTCCTTCCGGGGAGTGACGACCTCTTCCAACAAGCTGACAGCCTAGGGAGAGGCAGGGAGAGGACACCATCCACCCGGAGGGAAAGGGCATGAGTGACATTCTTAAGCATCCCACACATCACACAGCAAAACTGGAAGATAGTTCTTAGTTTGTTCCTGTAGTTGTCAAACAATTTCAATGAGTCAAGTGATCATTCCCAGGTATCCCAAACACTGGGCATGTGTGGAATCACACTGCCAAGTCAAGAATGCTGATTTAGCAACATCTAATAAAGTTATGAATCCACAGAGGTAGGGTTCTGAAGATCCAGCTTCAAGTCCAGGTTCGGTCATCTGACAGCTCTGGGACCTTGGAAAATGATAAAATATCTACACCCAACATTAAACAAAGTCCCTTTCCTAGCTGCCACCTAAACACACTGTGAAGACCAATGAGTACATGTGAAAATTGCTATCGTCCTTAGCAAGGACTGATGGACTTTCATAGTCTGAGAGCTAATAAGGAGGACACTGCAGAGCAGGGCTTCTCAAACTTGACCACGCATCAGCCACCGGAGAGCATAGGCAGCCACCACTGGAGTCTGATTCAGCAGATCTGGGTGCAGGTCACAATTCCCCCTACAGAATGCAGGGGTGCTCTACCACTAAACCATATCACCAGTGTACCTCCCCCACTTTTTATTAATTTTGAGACGGGGTGTCACCAATTGCTGAGGCTAGCCTTGAATTTGCCATCCTCCTGCCTCAAACCCCCCAAGTCACTGGGATTACAGGTATGCACCACTGCATCCGGTGACAAATTTGCATTTTTAATAAGTTTCCAGGTGATACTAATGGTACTGATCTGAGGATCTCCACTCAAGCACTAGGCTGGAGAAGCAGTCACCTCCCTAAAAGGGAAAGAGCCTACACCTCTAGACAGTTCTCAATGGTGCCCCTCAAGTCCCAAAGAACCACCCTCCCCTGCCCAGCACAGGTGTCCTGCCCAAATACACTCACCTCACTGTTTACGGTGTGGATTTCTTGGGAAGTCTCGAGGACCTTCTCCTCTAGGCAAGGGAACCTGCCCTCGTAGTACATCTGCAGCAGCTGCAGAGCTCGGCTGCCATAGCCCATCTATGAGCAGATGGGGTAAAGGGGCAAAGCAAGAGACATTCTTAGAGCTATTTCTACTCCCCATATTGCTTCTAGAGCCTTCACTCCTGGTCAAACTGCACTTGGCAAAGGGAACCAGTGAAATCCCTCAACGTGGTTAAAGCTGAGACTCAAGACTGAACAAAGTTACCCCCCAGTTCTTACAG
Source organism: Glaucomys volans (assembly GCA_020662805.1). Lineage (NCBI taxonomy): Eukaryota > Metazoa > Chordata > Mammalia > Rodentia > Sciuridae > Glaucomys > Glaucomys volans. The sequence continues at coordinate 36,945 of JAJEJO010001922.1, forward strand.
AGGACCAGCTCATCAAGAACAGCCCATCTGCCACTTGAGGCCAAGGATGGCTGGCTGTCTGTTTGGTTTCCAGATTAGCAAGCCTCAAAGAGGGACAGTTTCTATGCCACTGATGGAGGTTTCTACAACTGATTTCTCAGTGGGGCTTTTCAAGTGACAGAGGGTTAATTACAGAAAGCCGATCTGGTTCAAGTCCTCCATTCTCAAGAGGAAGCATATCCATCATCCAGTCCACTGGGCCGCCCCACGCACTGGCTAAAGTCTCCAGAGCAGAGAAGTGCCTGAACTTCACTTGCTTTTTAACCAGCTTATTCAAGCAACCAAGTACATCTGCCCCCAAGAGTTGCCAGCAACAGGACCAACACTAACAGCACACCAGGTTCGAGAGGCACGTGGACATGTTACCCCTTGATAATCCGGGTGAACGGCAATACGAACGACCCTTCCACCAGATAGGCCACCGAAGTCTGGATCTTGGAACTATGTAAGAGACACAAAGCAGTAACTAAGCAACACAAACATCTTCCAACACTACCAGCTTTGCTCTGATGTGTGAGGGACAGCCCTTTACCTGTTCTGACACTGTCCATGGAATCAGGTCCCCGGAAGCCTTCTTGCCTCGGGACAGGCTATTCAAAATGGACTGACGAGAAATCTCCCCCTCAAGGCACACCTGAGGAAGACAGTGAAGGCAGCCAGCTCCAGATTCTGAACATCAACACCCAATCACCTGCCTCAACAGACCCTGTCGTTTGGCTCAAGGCCAGAAGTCAGCGGCTTCCCCTCCCACTCGGATGTCCCAATGCTCCCCAAATCAATGCCACAAGGATGCCTCTACTTCTGTACCTGGACAACTGCAAGCACTTCAGGAAGGGTATTCTGGGTGGGGGGCACAGGAGGCAGAAGGCAGAAGAGGTGATGAGCAGGCGCATCAGAGAGCATCTGGAGGTCATTGGGAGAGTTCTGCGGGCACAAGCATAGGTCAGCAGGAAGTGCTCACCTTCTCCTGTCCTTGACTCAAGAGACCCAATGCCTCTAGAGTCACGGCGTGCCGGCAGAGCCACCTTCCCCACAGCCAAGTAGGCACTGGAACCCAGCCAGGCGCCTTTCTAGCATCCCAATAGGCCCGAGACTCTTCACGATGGCTCATGTACGACCGAGTCTCCAGAGCCTACCATCGTCTCAGCCCAAATGCGGAGGCCACAGAGCGCAAGAAGAGATTCAGCACTATTTCCCAGTCAGTGAGTGAACCTTCTCCAGAGGCTGCTATTCTAGAAAAACCACCATGAAGTGACTCTTCAGCCTTCCATTAAAGCTTGTCCATAAAAATACCATGGAGACATTCAAAGTGTCATTCCCAACCTGCCCATTAGTTTTTAAGAGTTTCAAATATTCTAATCCACCACATTCACTCCTTAAAAACAAAACACAAACCCGGGCAGTTGGGTTACAATAAGTGCAAAGGCAGCTCAACCTATCAGGTTAGAAGTCAGGCGAGAAACACAAAAATCCTTTAAAAAACAGGTGCTTTCCACCTCTCCAGCTCCCACCTGCAGAACCACGTGAGGAATTCCACAGTCTGTGCAAGGCCAGAAGCCCGACACTAGCCGCACCACCTACACCAACCCCTCCAGCATGACTATGGGACCTCACCACCATCAGGACATTTAAAGTCCCAGTGGAAAGGTCACCTGAGCCACTGGGTAACAAAAGGTATGAAAAGACAAGTGAAAGGGCTGCCAAGGGAGTTTGTGCTGCTCCCTGCGGGAGCGCGCTACAGGGTGAGCGCAGTTACCTTGTAATGAGAAGCCACGTAGAGGGCCATGAGCCGCTGGAGGAAAACTTCAGAGGCCTTGTGGTAGCAGAAGAGGGTATCTCTGTTAACGTAGTAGCTGGTTGGGAGTTAAGCAACCAAAACAAACCAGAGGGCCCAACAGGACATTCTGGAAGTATAGGTTTCCCCTCAGCTTGTGAGGAGGAGCCCAGCATCCCAAGCAGAAATACAGGTTGGAAAAAGGAAATCAAAAAAATTCATCTTTTTTTTTTTTTTTTTTTTTTTTTTTGAGAAACAGTGTCCCACTATGTTGCCCAGGCTGGCCGTGAACCATTTGCCAGCTCAAGCAATCCTCCTGCCTTAGTCTTCCAAGTCAGTTCCAAGTCAGGCAGGGACTAGACCTGTGACCCCATGCCCAGCAAGAATGTTCAACTTGTACCTCTCCTAGAACCTTTTCAATCTTGCCCCGCCCCTCCCTTTCACAGGGCCACCTGGGTCCAGAGGATACAGCTCACAGGCTTCAGGTAAGGGGCAGCCCGAGACTATCCGTGTGATGTTGAGGCAATCCAGGCACAGCAAGTCATTCAGCCACTGCTCCACTGCATCCCCAGGGGCGTATCGGATCGACTCCTGGAGGGAAACCTCGTGCAACGTTCGTGCTATTCAAGTCACAGACACACACCATCAGAAACGATTGTTAAAATGCACCATCTAACAGCAAGGAACAATGTTCCCCTTCTCGTAGGTACCCAGACATCTAAGTCTTGAGTATTTAAAGGGGGTAGTTTTAGGGCTGGGGATATAGCTCTGTTGGTAGAGAGCTTGCCTGTCAAGCACAAGGCACTGGGTTCAATCCCCAGCACGCAAAAAAATAAATAAATAAAAAATAAAAGGGGGGTTTGTTTTAAATTGTTCTATAGTCACCTTGCCACGATATTACCCCACAGGGCTCTAAGTCCACGCAACCATGCCCCAGGGCAGGGACAAAGAAGGGCCCAAGTGAGGCTCCCACATGGTCTCTGGACAGCTATACTCAGAAAAAGCAAAGTCCTCCTGGGGACTCCATCTTTCTCGGATGACAGGAAAGTTTAGTAACTGCCCAAGAGTTCACAAGGGAAGCAAGGGGTGTCATGAGAGTCTGAGGGGACCTGCTGTGAACCTCAGGGCCTGGTGAGGGTTCTGAGGGTACCTGATGCCAGCCTGGCTGTTGTCGTGGTCTTGTTTTCGGCGGTGGTGCTGACCTGGCTCTGGGCACTCTGCTGACGGAGCTGTTGAATTAACTTGAGGGACAGTGACCGGCCAGTGCCCTCGTAGCTAGGAGAAACGCACAGGCAGTCAAGCACAAGGACCCCAATCCACCCTGGATCGGGGGTGGGGATCAACCTGCTGAAACACCAGGTCCTGCTCCCTGAAGACAGTCTTGCTCATCTGAGCTTCCAGCACAGCACGCACACATCTTAGGGCAGTCTGATGGAGCCCTTCAAGCAAGGAACGAGATCTCACTTAGCTTCATCCTCCCAAGGACATTATTTTACACTCTTTGGAGGACTGGAGTCTTGAATCAAGAAAATAAGGACTGAGGTTGGGTGTGGTTGTGCATGCCTGCGATCCCAGCAGCTCGGGAGGCTGATGCAGGAGGATTACAAGTTCAAAGCCAGCCTCAGCAACTTAGTAAGGCACTAAGTAACTTAGCAAGACCCTGTCTCAAAATAAAATTAAACAAAAAGGCTGAGGATGTGGCTCAGCGGTTAAGCACCCCTGGGCTTAATCCCCAGTACAGTAAATAAAGACTAAAACGATAACACAAGTTAAAACCTTTAGCACAGGGAAACCAGTACAAAGTTAAATGTCAACTAATGGGGGGGGGAGTTGCTATTAGAAGTAACATGCATGAGTTAATGAACCAGGAGTGACCCCCCAACTGGGAATTCAAGACAAATCCATTACCCAAGTGATCCTTTTCATCACTACTCACTTAAAGGTGACATAGAACAGCTGACAAAATACTTGGAAAAAAGTTAAATCATTTATAATCTGGTCATGGAACCAGCTCTCTTTATTTTTTTTTTTTATATTTTTTAGTTGTAGATGGACATAATATCTGTATTTATTTTTATGCGGTGTCGAGGATTGAACCCAGTGCCTCACTTGAGCAAGGAAAGCACTCTACCACTGAGCTACAGCCCCAGCCCCCAGCTCTCTTCATTTTTGAGCATTTCCTCCTTGTCTTTAGTCACAAGAATGTGTGACTGCAGGGCACACGCTATTCCACAGGTTTTCCATTTCATGTGTTAGTATTACATCATTTCACAGCATGAGGACTATATAGATACTTCCTCAGACACTTTTACATCATGATCAAAAAGCTAGGTTAAGTGCTTCATTCCTCCCCATCCCACATAACAAAGTTCTCTCAAAAGGAAATCCATATATTTCATATATATGTATGTATATATGTATACACACGTGTACAACAAAACTTAAAAAACTAGATGGTAGCTCAGTAGTGTAGGACTTGCCCAGAATGTGTGAGGTCCGGAGTTCAATCCCTGGCATGACAAAAAAAAATCCTTTCATGCACAAAAGTTTATCGAGAAAGTGGGAAAACCTTCAAAAATGGGAAAACCTTTGTAAATCATGTAACTGATAAGATAAAAGAACATAAAAGAAACTTACAACTCAAATAATAAAGACAAGCCAATTAGAAAAATAAGCAGAGAATACTTAACATCATTAGTTGCCATGGAAAAGCAAATAAAAACCATGAGATATTACTTCACATCCACCAGAAATGGCTATCATCAACAAGACATAACAAGTATTGGCAAGGACATGGGAGTCCTATAACATCACCCCTCTTATATGCAGGGAACACATTCCAAGATGGTCCACGGATGCCTGAAACTAGTACTGAATCCTGTAAAGACATACCATGTTTTTCCTACACGTACATAACTATAATAAAGTAATTTATAAAGTAGGCACTAAGAGATTAACAATGAAATTTTATAAAATATGCTCTAGCAAGTTATTTTAAATTATGATTTCTGTAATTTTCCACTTAATATTTTTGAACTACAGTTGGCCACAGAGAAAGTGAAAACCTCAAGGTAGGTGACCACCAGGCACTGGTCATTTATGGGAATTTTAAATGGTGCAGTTGCTTAGAAACAGTGTGGCGGTTCCTCACATGGTTAATCACAGACCCATTTTCTCAGTAATTCCGCTCCTTGGCACACACCTGAGAGAATCAACAACATGTCCACACAAAAACCTACAGATGAATGATCATCTGACTCTTGTGCCCAAGAGTCAAAAGGTAGAAACCCAAATGTCTACCACATAATGTATTCAGATGATATATGAACGAACTTTCAAAACACTGAATCAAGTGAAAAAAAGCCAACCGCCAAAGACCTCATCTTGAACCAGATGTGTTGGTGCAAGCCAACAATCCCAGCAACTCAGGAGGCTGAGGCAGGAGAATAGCAAGTTCAAGGCCAGACTCAGCAACCTATCAAAACCCATGGCAACTTTGCATGACTCTGCCTCAATAAAAAACAAAAAGGGCTGGGGATGCAGTTCAGTGGTAAAGTGGTCCTGAATTCAACCCCAGTTAAAAAAAAAAGAAAAAGAACATTGTAGGATTCCATTTGTATGAATGTCCAGAATAGGCAAATCTTTAGAGACAAAGATGATAGTGGCTCCCTGGGTTTGGGGAGTATAGAAGGATTGGAGAATGATGTAAAGAATAGAATGTCTTTCTGGGGGTGATAAAAATGTTCTAGAATTGATGGTGGTACACATGGTCACACAACTCTGAATTTACTAAACGTTGATTTAAATGGGTAAACATGGCATATCCACTGTATCACAAGAAAGCTGTTTAAAAGGTAAAAATCCATTTTACTTAATATTTTTGGCATAATACTCTCATTATGGATGGTCACAATAAATCTACAAAATTATCTCAAGGTATTTCCATTCAGAAATCTTTCCAATGTTGAAAATACATATTGGGGCTGGGGTTGTGACTCAGTGGCAGAGTGCTTGCCTAGTACGTGAGGCACTGGGTTTGATCCTCAGCAACATAAAAATAAATAAAGGTATCAAGTCCAACTAAAAACAAACAAACAAAAATATATATATATAAAATACATATTTAATGATCTCAAAAGAGTTACATAAGAAAGGTAAATCTACAATAATACAAAGTGTTTTCCTTGTTCCAAACCAAAGTAAAAATAGATGGCACAGGAAATAAAGCAAAAGAGATAACAGAAGCTATCTCTGGATGACTGGATTAAGATGCTTTTTATTTTTTTGATGCTAGGAATCAAACCCAGGGTCTCATGAATAATAAGCACATGCTCTACATGTTACATCCACAACCCGTGATTTTTCCTTAGCTTATTTTCTAATTTTTCCATAGCAAATCAGTTAAATATTTCAAGTTTTAAAAAAGTCCTTGTGCCATTCTAAGTCTGCTTTCTTATGCTATTTTAATATTTTCACATAATCCTAAAATGTGATTTGGTATTGCCATGCATGTACTTTTTTTTTTTGGTACCAGGAATTGAACCTGGGTGGCTTTACCACTGAGCCACATCCCCAGCTCTTTTTTTTTCCCCCACTTTGAGACAGGGTCTTAAGAAGTTGCATAAGGCCTAATTTGCATAAGGCCTTGAACTTGTGATCCTCCTGTCTCAGCCTCTCTAGCCACTGGGATTACAGGCCTGCACAAGAGTCCAGTTCAATCTGTGTTCTTTTTAAAAAAAAAAAAAAAAAACACCTACAGACTGGAAACACCCATCACATAGGTTCCTAATTTTTTTTTAAATGAACTTGCTGGGTTGCTTTGGCCTCACTAGCCACATTGAAATCATATATAACTGCACACTGCCACTAATCTATAGCCCCAACCCTGTCTCCGCCTCCAGATGTTTTTTTTTGCACGATGCTGGAGACTGAACCCAAAGCCTCACCCATGCTAGGCAAGCGCTCTACTGCTGAGCTGTACTCTCAGCCCCAGGTTCTGAAAATTTTCAGCCTGATGCTGCTCATTTAATGCCAGATGACAGGGGAGTGAAAGTTTATTAAGAAGAACCTAAAAGGAGAGTGACCACTCCTACCCAAGGTGCCTTACCCATTGATGGTGGATGCCATGAACACCAGGTAGGGCCCGAGCAGGCTCTTCACCAGGGGAAGCGGGATGGCAGCGGCTTCATCTATCACAACAAGCTCAGCCTGTCCCAGCTTCACAGCATCTGCAGGGTGTATGTACTGTGGGAGAGAAGGCACAGATGACATATACGGCCACCTAAAGCCACAGCAGCAAGTACTGGAGACTCCTGATAGAGGCACTCCATCTTATCTCCCATTCCCTTTCTTTTCTCTACTTTTGCAAAGCGAGAATGGAACAGACATGGAGTCAGACGTCTGGGTTCTAACAGCTTAACCACTCACTGTGGCCCTGGACAGGTCACTTCATCACAGGGCCTCGGATTCCTGTGCTGTAAATAGCAAGTACCTACTACCTATGGCTGCTCAAGAAGAAAATAAGACAATTACATAGAATTACCCTGCCTAGTACACAGCTGACAGACAGTGGCCACCTCCTGTTTCTCCCCAGTCTCAGATCAGGGAGCCAGTGGCACAGCCGGACCCCTGAGGTGGGGCTCAGGTTCTCATGCTGGGTGCTGCACCCACTGTGTGAAGCCACCCATCCCCATACACTGGCGGGAAAATTTTCGGACTCTTCTTAACACACCTACTCATGTCCTTATGCATACAAACAACCCCATTAGGCTCCTCAGGGCTTCCTGCTATTTTCCAAGTGGCTGAAAATACGCCAGGAAGAGGTATTTTACAGGAGAGGAAATCTGAACAGCCAATTAACATAATCAAAGATAATTCAACCTCATGAGTAATTGGTGAACTGCTAAAGACAATAAAAGGGACACCATTTCACATAGACAAATTGCTATTAAGCATGGAGTATTGGTGAGGATTTAATGAAATAAAACTTGGAAGAATGCTAGTGTAAAGGTTAACAGGTATTTAAAAGTAGAATCTGGCAAAGTCCAAGAAAGCTGAAAATCTACGCACACTTCAAGAGCTAACAATTCCACTTCTAGAAACAAATTTGAATTTAACTCATGTAGTGCTTAAAAAGGAATCCATCAGATCTATCAGCTTCAACCTGACAAATCTTGAAAGTGAATGTTGAGTAAGAAAAGGTGCGCTACGTTGGACAAGTAGAGAACACCACTGTTCATGGCTATGGGACTACGTAACTGAAAGGAAACGCACCATTTCAGAATCAGTTAACCGACAGGAGGAAATGGAGGGACACAGAGGAACTTCAACTGTATCTGATGTGCAGTTCTCAACAATAAAAACGATTCTTAATTATGAGATCAGCAACATGTTGACATTTCTTAAATCTGGGTGCTGGGCATCTCAGTGCTATTTTGGTCTCTGCACTTGCCTACAGCTTTGAAATATGTCATCCCAAATCCCATCAACTGTGTGCTGGAAGCTTCTGGGTCAGGGAGACAAGACTAGTCACTTCTGGCAGCAGCAGGTCACATGTTCTCAACAGGTCCCATGTCTCAACTTTCAAGGGCAGAAACTAAACAAGCATGTCATAGAAGAATAGAATGTGGCCCAGGGGGTCATGGCCAGCTTTAATCTAATGGCCTTCTCCACCTCGAGCAAGAAGAAAGATGTCTCAAAGGAACATAAATGGAGTCTCACAAGCTGAGTCATGTCTCTGTGCTTATACTCTAGGCCAGAGACAAAAGAACTCAGGTAATGGAGAGGGTATCTGATTACAATCCTGAGGAAGAGCAAGGGCTGAGCTAGGTCCTTTCAGGGAAAGGTTTTCCTTCTGGATCGGTGTATTTTTTTTTGTTTTTACTGGTTCCTGTATTCTCATAGCCTGCACCCTGCCTCAGTCCCACCCCTAACACACACCAACAACAGTCCTTCCCCCTCTCAGCTAATGAGATCAAGCAAATGCAGGAAGAAGTGTGTAGAATGAAGAGATGCTAGAAAAAGACCCAACGAGAAAAATTAAGATCCTTCAGGTAAAAGGCATGGATGCAGGACCCTGTTTACCATCTGGATTCTTTGATAAAAGACTCCTCCTCAACAGGCACATGATATGCTCTGACACGCATTAAAGTTCAAGGACATAAACTGCCAAGTTCACCTGGTCCACTTCCCGCACCACCCCAACTCCAAAAACAATCATGTGAACCCACTCTGGTAAAAGCCTGGCAGACTCAGTCCTTTCTTTAAGCCTGTCACACAGATGCCTTAAAAGACTGAACAAAATTGCAGCCTTTGGACTAAGAGCAGAGCATTCAGGCTTACAGAGCACCGGAGATTTATGGAACTTTTGGGAAAATACTGTTAAAAAGGAAAATAGGCCAGTGGCTAAACCACAAAGCACAGTTTGCAGTTTTTTCTTCTTTTAAATAGTGAAGTTATTGTTCTAGTTACAGATGCACCTTTCAAAACCTGCAGTAACTAAACAAAATAAGAACTGATGTCAGAACAAAGATTCTCTTTGCTCATCAGCATAATCTCAATCCCACTTAGTCAGTATTCATGGGGCAGAACTATAACTTTTCAATAGGACTGCATACATTTATTGACTTAATGCCCTTCTTTAGAAAAAGCTGAAAATCTGCAAAAGGTTTCTCCTAAGACAGCAGTACTGTCAACACACAATTACGCCATACACAGGACGCCTGGAAGAAAACATCAAAGAGTCCATTACATCCCGCAGGACACTAGTCTCACAGAGCAGGGTCTGCACATGAGCCTCACCTGAATGGTCTGCCTGTGTTCCCGGAACACATTCACTCTGATCACTGCTTTATTGAACTCAGGGTTTAGAGACTGAATAATCTCATAATCCAGATGTTCCTGGGGGTGGGGAGTAAAACCAATGATAAGATTTAGCAACTCAGTATTTAAGAGGTAAGCAAACACTCCAAAGACCACCTGGAATTAAATCCAGTATTAAATCAAAAGAAATTATCCTGATTTCTTACCTGATATTGCAGAGCATCAAATCCTTTAAATACAAATTCAAACAGCGTGTGGAGATTATCAGGGCTCGGAGAGGTAACAAAAATATTGGAGTACCTACAGAGAGAAAGAAAGGGGGAACTGTTAAGAAATTTTAGAAAATTAAAAACAAGAAGCTTTTTGTTTGCTCCTGCTACTGGTGATAACCAGAGACAACAGAAGAGGAAAGAGGCAGATGCCTACCAGGGAAGGAAAGCATCTCCAGAACAAGTCAATTTTTCTTCCCAAAGCAATGAGAACATGCTGACAATGTGCAGGAAGCAAGAGGAAGCATTCAACTACCAACATCTGCCAAGGCAAAGTCCAGGAGGCACTGTGGGGACAACTGTCAGTGTGCGGAGTCAAATGCACACTGCCTCAGTCCAGTGTCCTGACAAGAGAACCAGCCTCATACTCAGCACTAGCTGCACAGAGGTTTCCGAACTGCAGAGCTCAACTGGAGATCAGGTCAAGGCCACAGATGACCTCCTGAATCCCTACTAAAGTGCAAAGGATGCTCATGGCCAAGAGGCTGAGTGGTATGGCTGGAGCAGCGGGAAGGGCAGAGCTAGGGTCAGGAGCTAAGGCTAAGCCCCAGCTCTACCAGCTGTGACTTGATGAGGAATCCTGGGTAAGTCACTGGAACACCCTGGGCCTCAGTTTACTCAACTTATAAAAAGCCCACAAAGCTGAAATGAGGGCCAAGGAAGATTATGCATATAGAACACAGAAAATTCTAGGACCATTATCATGTCTGCATGGGAGAGCATATTATATTAGCAACTGCATAAATCTGCCACCCAGTTCTAAAGAAAAAAGGCAGCTCCTTGGAAACAGACTTTTTCCCCCACGCCCCCCAGTACTGGGGAAATCAAGCCCAGAACCTCAAATATGCTAGTACCAGGCACTATTTTACCACAGGGCTACATCACATACCTATCCCCCGCTCCTTTTTCTTTTGGTATTGAGGATTGAATCCAGGGGTACTCTACCTCCAAGCTACACCCCAACCCTTTTTGAGACATGTTCTTGCTAAGTTACAAACATAGGTTGGCCTCAAACTTGCAATCCTCCTGCCTCAGCCTCCTGAGTCACTAAGATTACAGGCATATACCACTGCACTTGGCATAAGATTAATCAAGATCATTAAAAATTTTAAAAAGATCATTAAAATATCCAACTTGTACTTTGGTCAGCAAAGTACATACATTGCCATTCCTGAGTTTTAGAGTTTCTTACCCCATATCCTTTGCTTTTGTGTTTGTTCAACTGTAAATAGCAAACACAAAGGCCCTGGTGCGTGTCTGTGTGCACACAGCACCTCTGGGTGTCCTGGGGGAGACTTGCTATTTCCAGGCAGGCACCCAAGACTTAGAGAAACGGCTCAGTGAACTGGCTGAGAACAAGGAACCGGAGGTAACAGTTCAGCCAGTCTCCCGACTCTGAAACCTGCACTTTCCCCTCAAAGCCCAGAGGTCCCACAGATGGGGAATCAGACCCCTTACCCAAATGCCACGGCCCCAGCAATAGCCAACCCCAGGGCTGCGGATTTTCCCCGTCCTCGGGCAGCAGTGAGTGCAACAGTACTCCTCAGAGTCTTCTCCGAGATCCCCTCAATGAATTTCAAGACGGCTTTGGCCTGTACAAAGAGAAACATTTCTCAGCTCACCTGCTAATGTTTCCCATCTTCAGCCACCTACCACCCAAAAAAGGGGTACGGGGCAGTTCTTACAGGCCAAAAAGCACCACTCAGACCTGGACTTTTCACTCCTGGGTCATGATGCCAGACACTGGGATGTTTTGACCAAAACAACCACAAAAATGAAATTAAACCAAGCAGACAAACATGCAGGCAACTAGGGCTTCCATTTAGGGAGACACAACTCCAACAAGAACACAGCAAGCTGGCTGCCGGGAGGAAGCAGGGAGCTCGTTTTATTGGCTACCTGCAGGGGTGGGAATGTTCACTGGCACTCAGTGCAAGCCTTTTACCCTGTGCTAGAGACAAGCTACTGCAGCTGTTCAAGAGAACATACGGGAACTCAGATGCCAATGTGCAAAGCTGACACTGGTTGAGGGCAGCTCAGAGCAAGCTCCCGGGGTCTCCTGTCAGACCATGAGCCAGGTGCATTTGCCATCCTCAGTATGATGGTCTCAGCCTCCATCTCCTCTCAGGTCAAGGCCTTACACAGCAATGAGATGCTTAAAACTCCCAATTTCATATCTCATTCCAGACCTCTTCCCCACACTCCACACTCTCTCACTTCCTATACAGCTCCAGGGATGCCTCTGGAAGCTGTGCCGAGAAGGGACTATGTGTAAAACCTCCACCTCCCCCATCTCTCACAGCGTAAGTGCCACAGCCCTTCAGGTGGCCGCTCACACAGCTCCTGTCAATTCCCAGCTGGTCCCAGAGAACCTGAGCTGCACCCCTGCCTCAGGTCTACACACTTGCTGACCCCTCTGCTGAAGTACTCACCCTTGGAGAGACACAGGGCACTTCCTCAACTCCTTCAAGGCTTGGCTCAAACATCACCTAAGTGAGGCCACCCCTGATAACTGTATCTAGAACCACAAGACCACCATCTTGGCATGTCCTGACCCTCTCGGCCACTTTTTCTTTTTCTCCATTACACAGCTTCTACTCCACCACATAATTTGCTAATTTCATTTAGGCAAGGCCTGTCTCATCCACTAGAAGGCACGTTCCAAGAAGCAGGTGTCCCTCATTAACTCTGAGCCCAGCACCCAGGAATGCCTCACACCTAGAGGGGAAGCAAGATGCCAGGGGCACTCAAGAGAGGTGACACTGTACTCAGAGCCAAACTCTGATTCCCAGTTGCAAAGGAGGTGCATGGTCAGCCTGCCTGTCCAGTTCAGAGGATGCAGTCTCACTCACTAAGGCAGCGACACTAGCAAGAAGCTAAAGAGACACAGGACCAAGAGATGGATGGGAAGACAGGGAGCAAAGGGAGAAGCTTCAGGAAGCCAGAGTCTCTCCAGATGGAAACACTCAATGGGGATCCAGGTGCTAGTTGTCTTAACTTGGCCTTTGCTAAATGCTGTATCTTTTGTTTTACTTTAGGCAAGTTGTAAATGCCAACTAAACATAACTGGACTAAAAATGTATTCTAAAATGAAAAACCAACACTCACAAAAACAACCACCACCCAATTAACAAATGGATTGTATGCTATCAGTAGTTCGGTCAACTCTGTGACACCCACTCTAATGCCCACAGTCCCTGACCCAGCAATTTCTTTTTCAGAAGCATGTCCTGGAGACAATGTCCACCAATGTACCTGCGAGAACATCCTAACAGCGCTGTTTATAATAGCAAAGAAGCTAGAACCAACCCAAATGTCTACCAGGAGCCACTCTCACCCTGTGAGGTGAAATATCCACTTACGTGCACAGGGAAAGGTCCAGAAGGACACATAATAAACTGTAAAGAACAGTTGTAGCTCTGCAGAGTGGGCTTGCCAAGCGGAAGTGCCACTTTTCCAATGTGTACTTTTTCATACTGATGTTGTCTGTTTTGCTTGGCCATTTGTTGTTGTTTTTTAACACCATAACTAGTACTGTAGTTTCTTCCCTTCCTCTCTCACCCCTCTGGTTGGTGATACACAGGGCACCAGCCCAGGCTGCACACAGAGCTATGTAGCCAGTGATTGTATTTCCAGAATGAAAAGGCAAATCAGCCTGTTGGGACTCAGTCCCAGGCTGGTGGGGTCACTGCAGCTGTTTTCCATGCTGAGGGCAGAGCCCAGTGCTAAGAGGCCTGTGCCACTCATCTGGCTCAGGCTGGACCAGAATCCTGAACACACCCGGCAGCCTGAAGTCCTCTGGGCTGTGCCCAGCTGGCAGAAAGACACCGGAGAAGCTGAGTTTACTAATGCTGGCTGCCTCAGAGCAAAGAAATGCATCCTGGCAGTTTCCACCCGGCCTGCTGATCACACCGCCCCAGGGGCCCTCATCCGGCGCACACTGGAATGGGGTAAATACAGGCCTCACGCTCTCCTTTCCTCTCATTTCTATGGCAGCCCTAAGCAAAACCTTTACACCATCAACACAGCTGAAATTAGGAACACTGGTACATCCTATGTTCTTTCAGCTTTTTTGCTATTATAAATACCCTGTGGTGGAAAAAGCACCGAGGAGATTCTTCTTGAAATGCCATCTGTCCACTGCCATGACCCCCGCTCCCTGAACTGCCTCCTTTGCAAACCCAGACATGCGGAACAGCCCTACTGCTATGCAGGACACCGAGAACAAGCTGGATAAAGGTCCTTCTTGCTGACTCACGCTAAAAGGGTTGCGGCTGCTCCCCGCACACTATGTTTCACCCTTGTGTTGTTGACCGTGGGGCGGGGAGTTCTAAACCCACACTCACCTGGTCTAGGGTCTTACAGCAGTCCACCAACACGCCCACAGGCTGGGTGTCCTGCAAGCTCTCTTTCAGCTCCTGCAGCTCCAGGGCAGAAGGACTGAGATTCTCATCCTACCAGAGAAAAGAGGAGGAGGTTTGCCACCACCATGTGAGGTCACCACAGAAACCACAGCTCCCCCAAATCCCTGACCCAGACTCACTGGAGCCTGTGGGGGTAAGGCCTCGATGCTGGCCATGTGGGAGGAGATGGGCAGGATGTTGAGCTGGTCATCAATGACAAGGCACTTCTTACAAGACGCCAGAGAGAGGATAAACCTGAGGAACAAAACCGCTGTAGTGAGGTGTCAGGGAGCAGACAATGCTGGTAAGAGGGGAAGTCACTTTTCTTCAGGAAGATCATTGGGCCCCACAAGTCTCAGAGAGCCAGAACCCAACTAGAGAGCAGCGAGAGATTCAGAGCCTCCTCTATAAGGCACCTGAACACTTTTTATGTGGCAATCAAGAAAACCCAAAGACCCACCCAAGGTCCCGATGCACAACCATGATTGCTCTTGCTAGGTCATCTAGTCCTTTCCTCATCATCTGGGGTCCTTTAGCACTAAAGTGACTCTGACTCCAAACAAGCCCCATATGGTCACCAGTCATACATGGAAACACACACAAACACAAATGAATTCTTTCTGCCACATATGAAGAAAAAAGAAAGTTTCCTCAAAAAATATGACACTGAATTCCCTGTACACCGAAAAATACGATTTGCTACACAATTCGAACACCCTCCATGCTGCAAGAAGAGGGCCTTTCCTCCTACTTCCATAGGCTTCCATCCTGTTCAGTAACATGCAGCTGCTGCTCCTGCCTCATTCTACTGAGCCAGAGCATGACAGGTTGTTAAACTCAGAGACCCCAGTCTCACCAAGGCCAGGATTTCTAAACCTCAGCACTACGACATTTTTACCAGATAATCCTTCTCTTTTAAGCAGCATCCAGGACTTCCAATCAAGTGATGCCAGTAGCTGTTTCCCCCCCCACCACCAAAGTTGACAAGTCAGATGTCTCTCTCCCAACACTGCCAACTCTCCTGGGGAACCACTGATCTAGGCCAGTTGCTCAAGGTGGTGCACAGGCTGCCCACTGGTGGTCCCAAAAAGGAGGCTCTATGCTGAAATTAATTTGGGAATGGGAAATAATCAAACAGGTCCCAGCTGTTGCAAGACTGTTCTGAGGCTTGAACAGGTTGGTGAGATTCTTCGTAATAGAAAAAGTGTCAGCATGTCCCACACACATCTGGCCAAAAGGCTGCCTTGTCCCAAGGTCCCTCTAAAAAACCAGTGTTCTGGGAAATACAGGAAAGGGTGATCCAGAGATCACCCCCAACCTTTGAAAGATGAGTAGGCTAAAGGCAAAGAAGGAGAGGGACTTAGCTAAGGCCACTAGGCTAGTCAGGGCCAGCAGCAAGACTGCATCTGGTGTCCCAGCCCCAGCTTTCCACCCCCTTTCACTGTACCCAGATAGTTTCACAGCTGCGGCTGCTGAAGAACTGAACCATTTTTCAAATCTGTACTGCCTCCCCTCACACAAAAGCTTTCAGTTGGGTCCAAGATAAAAATATTCCTCCCCCCATGGCTCCCCAACAACTGGAAGGAACTGAGAAATGTCCTAAAGACCTACCTCTCATTAAATCGTCCCACGACATCCTGATGGGCCTCAGTCCTGTACCTGGAATGCACATCCTGAGAAAGCAAGGCAACATCCATTAACAAAGTCATCCAAATAACACTGAAGTCCAGGGTTCAAATCCAAAGTTCTATCAAAGGAGACATCAGCAATGCCATGGGAAAGAAAATTCATTCCCACCTGCTGTGTTGATCTGGCCAAGTGCTCTTTGCTAGAACTGGGATTGGACACCAAATGCAATGTTTCTCATCCCAATCAACTTCCCCTCACCTCAACTTTGACATTTTCCACATTCTGCCCTGCACCCTAACTCAATAAACTACACCTGCTAATTAGGTGGGCCAGACTTCTAGGTACACATGGATGAATGAAGCAAGACTTCTGTTCTCATGGGGTTTATAGTCCAATGGCTGGAAGAAGACAGATGAGTAAATACATACACATTTTAGCAAATGCTACAAATGAAATGCAGGGTGTGGTGAAAGCAATGAGAGAAAAATGTTTATACATGGAAGCAAGGGAAGGTCTCTTGGAGACCATAAGCTAAGACTGGAAGGGTAAGCAGGCAGCCATGTCAAGAGAGAGAGGAAGAACAAAGTGATATTGGCACAAAGTCATTCATTCATTTGCAAATATCCAGTGAGTTTGTACAACATGCCAGGCACTCTCCTAGGATCTGGGAAAACATCAGTAAGAAAAACTAAGTCCTGGGGCTGGGGTTGTGGCTGAGTAGTAGAGTGCTTGCCTGGCAGGTGTAAGGCACTGGGTTCGATCCTCAGCACCACATGAAAATAAATAAATGAAATAAAGGTATTGTGTCCATCTATAAACAAAAAAATATTTTTTAAAAATAATAAGTCCCAGTCGGGCGTGGTGGTGCACACCTGTAATCCAAGCGACTTGGGAGGCTGAGTCAGGAGGATCGCAAGTTCAAAGCCAGCCTCAGCAACTTAGCGAGGCCCTAAGCAACTCAGTGAGACCCTGTCTCTAAATAAAATACAAAATAGGGCTGGGGATGTGGCTCAGTGGCCAAGTGTCCCTGAGTTCAATCCCTGGTTCCAAAAAAATAAAAATAAAAAATAAATCCCTGCTCCCATCAAGTTAAGATACTAATATAGGAGAACAGATAAAAAAAAAAAAAAAAATATGTAACTTCAGGTAGTTGGTAAGTACTTTGGAGAATAATAAAGGAAATAATGAGTTACAGGTGGAGCCACCTCTTTTTTTTTTTAATAATTTTTAGATGTTGATAGACCTTTATTTTATTCATTTATTTATATGTGGTGCTGAGAATCGAACCCAGTGCCTCAAACATGCTAGGCAAGCGCTCTGCCACTGAGCCACAACCCCAGCCCCTGGAGCCACCTCTTCTAAACAAAGAAAGATCACACTGCTGGAAAGATACTGGAGCAGGGACTTGAATGCGGTAAGGATGTGAGTCATGAAGATATCCACAAGAGCATATGCCAAAGGAAACAGCAAGTGCAAAGGCCCTGGGGTGAATGTGCGCAGGTCATGTGTTAAGAGGCCAGAAGGGCTATAGTAGCAAATGATAGCAGGAGTGATAATGGCAGGAAGCAGCCCCGAGATGTGAGGAAAGTCCATCTCACCAGAAAAACACAGCTCATTAAACCCAAAGGCCAATTCTGATACCATTTCTGAGCTGCTGGATTATGGGCATGACTTAAAACCTGCCTCTAAGAACACCAATGTGGGGCTGGGGATATGGCTCAGTTGGTAGAGTGCTTGCCTTGCAAGCACAAGGCCCTGGGTTCGATCCCCAGCACCAAAAAAAAAAAAAAAAAAAACCAATGTGGCAACACTGGTCAGGAGACAAAGTCTGCATCTGTTTAAACACATTCCCACTCTGAACCATGTACCCAAAGTATCTTGTTTGGGGAGTAAACTACCTCTCCCAGAGTTGAAATTCTTGCCAAACTGAGAGCAGAGCTGGCAAATGTCCCTTCTTTAACTATTTGAAGATGAGGGCCAATGAGAATTCTGCCAATGGTCCCTCTGTTGCAAAACAAAAAAAGCCCCAGTGTGGCCCTTTGCAGAATATTACTCTATGAAAAAAAATCTTTTTTTATTTATTTTTTTTTTTTGGTACTGGGGATTGAAGCCAGAAGCCCTTAAGCACTGAGCACACCCTAGCCCTTTTTATTTTGAGATAGGGTCTTGCCAAGTTGCTAGGGCCCCCCTACATTGATGAGGCTAGTCTTGAACTTGCAATCCTCCTGCCTCAGGCCACCAAGCCCCTGGAATTAAGTCGTCATGTCTGCCTTATTACTATTATTATATTCAGAATATTTAACATTTAATTACATAAAAGCTGCATCATATCTGAATCTCACAAGTGTACAATCTGCAAATGCCTGAGAACACATGTGAAATTCAGAGATTTCTAGGCTTACCCAGAGCCCCTGAGATTCAGCTACAGTGACTTTTTCAATAGCTGTGGTCAAAAAGCTCCCGGAGGCTGTCTACCCACTGGACCTGCCCAACAGAAAATCTTAAAGAAAGCAGACTACAGCAAAATCAGACTGAAAGGAACCTCCATGATTAAGTTTTATTTAAAAAAAAAAAAAAAAAAATAGACTCTTACCATGGTCATGGTGTACAACTGCTTGAGTGAGTTCATGGTCCGCAGGAGGATAACCACCAGCCCACCTCCTTCCACTGTTTCTACAGTCCTGGCCAACAAGTTTGGAGTTAAGGCTTCAAAATCCTACAAGGAGACCTCAGAGGGTTGGTAATGTAAACAGCACCCCAGGGACGCTTAACAAAAGGCCAGGTGATAAGGCAAAATAAGGGCTCTAGGTACAAACCCAAAACCAACCTCCTACCACACACTTGCAACCCCTTTTGTAGGGGCCTGATGGAAGGGAGCCTGGCCTTTAGGAATAGGTAGACTGGTTTTATAGATCAAAAATGTTTCTAAAAATCACTAATAAAATCCTGTTTGGAAGTAAGTCTTCCAAACTTCATTTGATTCGTAGTTCAAATTTCAGAAACATCTTAACATTCATTTTCTAACACGTCTACAGATGAAAGTTGTAGGGCAAAACTCAACTGCACCACACGGGGGAGCTAGTGCTTAAAAGAGCCCTCATTCCAGCGCTGGTAACGGCTGGGAGCACAGCACTCGGCAAACAATCAGCCATCAAGACAAAGGAGTCCCAGATGGAGGCTGAGGCTCTCTTTTTTTCTAGACAGCAGTATATTAAACAACCCTCTGAAATGCAGGGGGAAAAAAAACAGAGAGCTTCCATTCTTGATTTTCCTCCGTTTCTTAATTTGTATTTCTTAAAAATGATTTATAATTTACATAATCATGATCACAATGAACATAATACATACAATGTGAACACATGAATTAGTACATAAAATTTTTTTTAGAAGGGGCCTGTCATGGATAACAAAAAATAAAATAAAATCACAGATTAAAACAAATACCCACCAGAAATGAAAAGAAACATGAGAAACTTAGTCTATTAACTTGCCTACCAAGAGAATGCACACCATGGAGAAATTCACCAGGCAGCTCTGAGGGGGAAGCAAGGGATTTTAAGGTATGCGGAGGCTCAGGGGTTATGCTACCAAGCACTTGGGTGAGGACACAAGTGGATGCACAGGTTTATACCCAGCTGGTTACAAGCTCCACACTGTTCGTGTGTCAGGGAAATCTTCATGCGTGCCCAGGAGGACCGGGAGTTTCGGGGTCACTCAAAATTCCTGTGCTTGCTTTATCAGCTTTAATTTAGGATCAGCTAGCTGGCACATCACCTTAAGTTCTGGGGTCTCTAGACAGCTGCTGACTTAAGCAGAAAGTTCTTTTTTATAGGGTAAGTGATTTGGTTTCCTTGGCAAAGTGGCCAAGTTTTCCACTAATAATGCTTCCTATCTGGGGTGGGGGTTGACACGTGAACCTGTTCTCAGTGGGGAGCAGGCTCCACCCCTCAATACACAGCCTGGAGGAAGTCACTCACCTGGAGGACACACATGCCAAAGGTGTTGCCCAGGATCTTGTGGGTCTCATTGTAGTAGCAATAGCGAATGTTCGTGGCTGCTACGAAGAGCTCAAAGGGATCATCCTGCTTTATGTTCAAGGTCCCATTCTTTATTTTCTTCTGCAGCTGTCGCATTCTCTTCTTCCGGTGACTGCAATTGCCCCCCATCCCATAAAGGCCAATTAACCAGAGAAGTAAGAGATGGGAACAGAGGAGAGGCTCAGTGGCCACCCTCAGTCCTTCAGAGCTAGTAGAACTTGGACTTCCTCACTTTAGAAGAGAAGGAATATGGAGAGGCATTGGAGCAGGAAGATTAAGCCACAGATCAGCCTGTGTGTGAACTATTCCCTTATTTTGCTGTACCTTGAGCAAATTATTTCGCTTTAAAAACTAGCACTTAAAGCCTACCTTTGGCCAGAGCTTGAAACCAAATCTAGGTGGCCTTGTTACCTTAGTTTCAAGCCAATGTTTCAACTACACTGCTACTCCCCAGAGGGCCTGGAAGAGGCAGGGTGATGGCAGGTTACTGTACTCATGTTTCCTAGATGAATTGCTCTACTTCCATGCCCAGAGTAGGGGATCATGTCCTCCAGGGCAGCCCTTATCTAAGACAATAACGATACAGGATACAAGGATTGGAATGGAAGCTGGACATCACTCAGAAATTCCTGAACTCTGTTTCCAGTCTTAAAAGCCCTGAATATCCAATTGATATTTACCTTTCCTTTACAGAAAGAGTTCCAGAACAATGGATTTTAATTGATCAAAAATTTACCACAGCCAGGCGTGGTGGCACACACCTGTAATCCCAGCACTTGGGAGGCTGAGGCAGGAGGATCGCAAGTTCAAAGCCAACCTCAGCAACTTAGTGAGGCCCTAAGCAACTCAGTGAGACCCTGTCTCTAAATAAAATACAAAATAGGGCTGGGGATGTGGCTCAGTGGCAGAGTGTCCCTGAGTCAAATCCCTGGTTCCAAAAAAATAAAATAAATAAAATAAATAAATAAATAAAAAAGAATTGTAGTAAAGTGAGATCATCAAAAAAAGATTCAAAAAAAAAAATTTACCACAGTTCTCTAACTTAGAGCTAAAACTAAGGCTCCTCCCTTTGCGGGCCTCCACTTCTGTGAGCAGAGGCAGCTGGGTGAGGTGATCTCAGCCTCTTCTCCTAGCTCAGGACTTAGGTTCACAACTTGGACGTGACGTTCTGCCAGATCAAGATAAGGACAGGGTAGAGAGCTACAAGAGGCACAGATTTATGCATGTGAGACCAGGTGGGTTAACTTTAAAAGGCAAAACTGCCCAGAACACTATGAACTGCCTGATTCCACACCCATCTTGCATTTACCAAATAAAAAATACTGAGCATCAGAAGCCCTCAAAACAAAATTCAAAGATAGGCAACAGAGGCTAGGGATGTAGCTCAGTGGGACAGCACTTGCCAAGCATGTGCAAGGCCCTGAGTTCAATTCCTAAAAATTGAACTCCAAAAAAAAAAAAAAAAAGGCAACAGGCTTTATCCTTATTCTCAACCTATATTAAAAATGAAGCTAGGGGCTGGGATGTAGCTCAGTGACACCAACGTGTTCATGCTTGGCATGCAGAAGTTTCAGGCATTTATTACCAATACCCACACAAATAAATAAAAATGCTTACATGAACAATTATGCACAACTAAATATAAATCATGGTTTATAACTACAAACCAGTGAAAGACACCTAAATGTTCTCAAGGCCCACGTGGTAAGATTATGAGTGCTTTTTATTTTCATTTTTTGGTTTTGTTTTTCAGAACAGGGAACTGAACCCAGGGGTGCACTACCACTGAGCTACATCCCCAGCCCTTTTTTTTTTTTTTTTTTTTTTATTTTGAGACAGGGTCTCACTATTTTGCCCAGACTGGCCTTAAAATTGCGATCCTACTGCCTCAGCCACCCAAGTAGCTGGGTTTATAAGCAAGGGTGCACCACCACACCTGGCCTATCTTTGTTTTTCTGCATTTTTGTATTTCTTTTTTTCTTTTCTTTTTGTAGCAGGGTTGAATCCAGAGGTGCTTTACCATTAAGCCACATCCCCAGCCCTTTTTTATATTTTATTTAGAAACAGGATCTCGCTGAGTTGCTGAGGCTGGCTTTGCACTTGCCATCCTCCTGCCTCAGCTTCCTTAGCCACTAGGATTACAGGCATGCACCACAGTGCCCGGCTCATGTTTCTTATAGTAAGACTTTTATAACTTTAAAAAGATCAAATTACTCAAAATCTGGTTTATTTTAGGCAGAAGCAAATTTCTTTTTATGTGTGGGTGTGGTATTAGGGATTGAACCTAGGGATGCTCTACCCTGAGCTACATCACCAGCCCTTTTTATTTTTCACTTTGGGACAGTTTCTCACTAAGTTGCTGAGGTTGGTTTTGAACCTGCACTTCTCCTGCCTCAGCTACCTGAGTCACTATGATAGCAGGCTTGCACCAAGCTCAAGTTTCTTTAAATAAAATAATTTCAGAACCTATTTAAAAAAAAAACAAAAAAGATACCCATTAGTCATAGCATGTAAGTGACTAATTCCAAGGCAAGAGCACAGGAAACAATCATTTAAGATGAGGCCTAGCACTGAAGACAGTAGAGGAACCATCAGGTATGACTGATGAGTTCATAAAGGCTTCATGAAGGAGGCAGGTGCTAAACACTGGGGAGGGTGTCAGTAGATGGTGACAGACAGGTGGAGTGGCACACCAGGCAGAGGAGATAGTGTGAGCTAAGAGCAGGGAGGTTTGAGGTAGCATGGCGCAGCCAGAGGCAGAGACAGGATCTGAGAGTCAACATCAAAGATCAAACATTTGGGGATAAAGGACTGAGAAGAGACCCAAGGACAGAACCATAGATGCCGGCTAGGATTAGGGTAGGAGATCACATGACAGGGAAGTGAAGAGCTTAGGAAGGTGGTCCAAAAAAGAGGAATACTGCTAAGGTGGCCACAGAATGGGTTCTCTGCCAAGAAACAGGACTACCCACTCCATCCCAAACAACTTCAAACTGAGTTGTAAGGAGAACTGCAGGGTTCCTACTATGCAACCAACCCCACCAGTATGTGATGCCCCACCTTGCAAGTCACTTTCTACAAGAATTTTAGGATAAAGCCTGATTTCCACATGCTTAGACCTGAAACACAGAAGACTCAAGTTCTGCTTTTGCCAGGGGGACAGAAGAAAACAGAAAGCTGGTCTGCAGTGAAAAAGCACAGAGCAAACATGCAGAGATGGAAAGAAAGGGAGGCAGGGGCACTCTGGCTCTAGACCAGCCCTGAGCAGAGCTGAAATGGTAGCCTCTTAGGCTCCAGGAACTACCCCAAATACTTCAGCATGTTCCCCTGGTGCATAAATGTGTTTGGGTTGGAGGTCTGGTATTTACAGCTGGAAGTCCTGACTAGCAACACTTCAGCAAATAAGTGTTAACGTAGAGTAGTGAAGTGCTACAAGAAGAGCTCTGAAAGGAGCAAGGGGGAAGAAAAGTGGCTGTGTGCTCAGCCTCAGGTCTCAGGGGCTGTCTACAAGCTCATTTCAGAAGTCAAACCACAAAGTGGGTAGGTAGGAAGTAAAAGAGGCTTGGTTTTAAGGGGCATGGCAGTAAAATTGAAGGCAACTGCTAGCCTAAGGACAGAGCTAGGTATGCAGCTAATCATTTTCTGAGCATGGGCAAAACTGAGCATGTTTACAGGAAAAAGAAGAAATTTCAAAGGGATGTGCAATGGCCTGCAGAAGAAAATCAGTAAAGGTCCTGAAAAACACAGGGAAGACCTAGAGTAGACCAAAGAGTTTTCCTTGGACATGGGATGAGGTGGATCCCCCTTTGCAAAGGGAAAAAAGGAGAGTGAAAAGGTGGAATACATGTAAGGGAAGGAAAGGCTACTGAAGGAACTTATATTAAATGGGCTTGATCAGCTGAAAAAAACAGGAAGAGAATCATAAAGCAAGGCACTTTTCAAAGAGTATGAAAATGATTTGAAACTTTGTGTTGGGAATGAAGAAAGGATATCTGCTCCATCTTTTTCTCCACTTAGAATTGTCCTCCGAAAAGTCATCTCCACTAAAGAGTCCTGAAAATCCTGTGTCAAGGAATTGTTTCCTGGCTTTTAATTAACAGGCAGGAACTGTAAGAGGATTGGGACACTTAAGGGCCAAGCTTACCTGCTAAACCCCAATTCTTTCTTATAGCACCACAGCACTGAAGGCCGAGCCTTCACAGTTGCTTTGGACAACATGTGATGGAGGATTACCACCTGCCAAAGAAAAAAGTCAGAACCTCAGGGAACAAGGAGACCACAGAGACCACTAGACCCAAGTCCTTATTTGACAGATTAGAAACTAAACTGATGGCCAGGGGAGGGAGGCATCCAAGAGCACAGGCAAGTAGAGAACGGATGTAGAAGTCAAGTCACATACACTGTGCCTGATGGTCAACCCACCACCCTGAGCTTCAAAGACTTTTAGCTTGTCTGCTAATAACTCTAAACAGAGAGAGTTTACCACTCCTAGGACATTAAAGAAAGGTTCTTACTAGGCACCTTAGCAATCAAAGGGATCTTAATGCCATGACATGCTAAAACCCCAGAGGGTCTATAACTGACTGACTCTAGGACAGGACACAAAGTAACTAAGACAGCATTCACCAGGTCTTACCTGATCTTTTCCATGATCCCCAACTACAACAAAGAGAGACCTTTGTCGCTCAGCTACCCCATTCTCAATGAGAATCCGGATTCGGTTATCCACCTTCTTCCGATGCATGGTGCAAGACTACCACTAAAAGAGAAAGAAAGGAAATACAACTGGACAGAACAGTAGATTATGGGTAAGGAGCACTAGCTGGCTGCCTCCTTTGGGAAAAGGGGTTGTGCCAGGCATCTTTAAAGTATCATCTTGATCCTCCATAGGGAAGATATCAGCCTAGTTTTAAAATCAGGAAACTGAGGCTTGGGAGGCAAAGAAATTATTCCCTCAGCATAGGAAGTCAGCAGAGAAGCAAAACTCACACCTCTTCCAAGGAGTTTAAGAAAAATCAGGACTTGAACATTCAAAAAATTAGGAATATTAAATATGTAATGCTATATCCATATATCCAAGGCATCTTCAAAACTACCTCAAGATAGGGATATAAGCCAGGCACAGTGGCACACACCTGTAATCCCAGCAGCTTGGAAGGCTGAAGCAGGAGAATCCCAACTTCAAAGCCAGCCTCAGCAATAGTGAGGATAAACAACTCAGTGAGACCCTGTCTCTAAATAACATACAAAAAAGGGCTGGGAATTGGCTCGGTGGTGGAATGCCCCTGAGTTCAATCCCAGGAAAAACAAGAACAAAAAAAAAGATACAAATATAAATGCTTATGAGATGTCCTAGCAGGTATGATACAATTTTAACACAGAGATAATAATTAAAAAAGAGACCAAGACACAAAGTAGTTTTTTCTGAATGGTCTGATTTTTATTTTATTTATTTTTCGAATGTGCTACTTATAAAGTCAGGGAAAAGAAATCAACTGGGGGCTAGGGCTGTAGCTCAGTGGTAGAGTGCTTGCCTAGCATATGTGAGGCACTGGGTTCAATCTCCAGCACCACATAAAAATAAATAAATAAAATAAAAGACCATCTACAACTAAAAAATAATTTTAAAAAAAGAAATCAACTGACTGTATTTCTGTCAAGTTAAACAGAAGTTTCCTCAAGTGAGGGAAAATCTGATGCCTTTGTAAAGACAGATCTCAACACAGCTCAGTGGTAGACTGAGTGCCTGCCATACTTGAGGCCCTGGGTTCATTCCCAGCAACACACACACATAAAGTTGTTATGTGACTACCTATGATAAAATACTGCATCATTACCATAATAAATACACCAAACATCAGAAATATCAATTACATTACTATAATGTAAAAATAAAAGCAGGGTACCACCCTACCCAGAAACTCCAGTGCCTGCTCAATTCTAAGCACAAAGCTATTAATGGAAACTTAACTATGCTTTAACTGTTCCTTTTAATCTCCCAAGCCTTATTATTAAACACTGTTAAAATCAATGGTCCTTATTTATAAGTAAATAGGCAACTACTATTAAAAATAATTCAAGTATGGGGCTGGGGATATAGCTCAGTTGGTGGAGTGCCTGTCTTGCAAGCACAAGGCCCTGGGGTTCAATCCCCCAGCATCACCGAAAAAAGAAAAAAGAAAAATTCAAGTATCCAAAGCAGAAAAGTCACAGGATAGGATTCACACTAACGACTGTCTTACGTCAAAGCCTGAGCTCTTTCCAGTAGCTCTTTGCCAACCTACTCAGTTTGTAGACCCTATATTGCTAGCCACATAAAGACCCCACAAAAATAAATAACTTTTGGAGACTGCTTTTTGTTTTGGTTACTAAGGGAGACCCAGAGGTACCAGGCAAAGCCCTTCAAGCTTTCATTCTCTCTGAAGGGATACTTAAAAAAGATAAAGGACAATTACACATAAATTAGACGTACAAATAGCAGCTACAGTAAGGGGTCTGATGAAGGTCTGAGATTACTGTGGATGAAGTTGTCATGGAAGGCATAATGGACGATGACACACAAAGATGTTTATTTTCTCATTCATTCGTTCGTCTACCGACACATAATGACTACATGCCCGGCAACATCAGATGTACTGTCAAACAAAATAAAGTCCTGAATGGGACTACCGAACAGAGTATAAATGCATGTGCATAGTTAAGTACTTACCGGCTCTAGAGAATCTTGGATCAGAGCGCTTCGGTTCAAAGCCTAGGCTACAAGCACCACAGTAAGCCAGTTCCGCGAGAATCAAGTGCTGTCGTGCTGTCACCCACCCAATTCTCCACTAGGCCCTAGTTAGAGGTCCCTGAATGGTAGAGACTGAGCCACGCAACCCCGCGGAGCGCAGGAGCACGCCCGAGCCGCTGCGTCTCACAGAAGGGGAATCTGCTAGCCAGGTGGGCGGTGGACGCGGACCGCGCATCAGCCTGGATGCAGAACCTTGGTCCTCTGGCCAGTCCGTCCTGACCCAGGAACGACACTAACGACCACCTTCGTGTGAATCCCCAGCCGCTCTGAGCCCCTCGCGACTCGTACCTGTGGCGGGAGCCCAGCGGCGAAGCGGAAACACGTGGAGAAACAGAACAACTCCAGGAGAGGACGCTACAGGCAGCCCCTAGCGAGGGCCGGAGTTTGCCTCCATCCGCCTCGTGTTCCGTTCAGGCGCCAGCAGGCAGCGCATGCGCGAGCACACTAAAGGCGACCGCGAGCAATAGGACCTTCCTCTATGCGGTCGCCGAGCAATGGTGTCATATGCCCCGGAGGCGGGGCTACCCCTAGACTCCCACCGCGACTGCGCTTGATAAGTTTCTGGTGGCAGAGGCTGACGCCGGGCGCCGTTACCTGTTTTTTTGCATGAGAACTAAGCCTGCTACGCAAGGCAAAATAAGCGTTTAGATGTCCGCACCCTCGGCGCCTGCCACTGTGTAGGGGGCTAGCAGCCCGCGCCTCCGTAGGCCGGGTGCAGCACGTGGGGTTGTTTTCAGTATTGGCCTTATGCGAAAGACGATGACTCCAGGAATGTGCGAATATTTAAAGTACTTGGCCGTTTTGGTGTTACACGATCAGGAAACTCTGACCGATCTTTTATTCATCTCCCTTGACCTTCCATCCTAGTAGTAGTGACCTCATCCTGTCTGGAATCCTGTAGATTTTCTTCCCGTTCCACTGTACTTTGCAGGGTCCCCTCAGACGTATTTTCTAAGACTAACCCTGGGTTTCTGCTGGTTACACACCCCCTCCAACTACCCAATGAAACTCGTCCAAGAACGTGACTACAAGGGTTACCCACTGACTGTTGCATTCATATTTTGAGGCGGGTAGGAGGAGCAGATCCCTTAACTTCAAACGAGCACCTATATCTGCTTGACATTCCTTATCGGATACCACACTTAAGTCAGAAGCCGAACTCGTATTTCTTATGTTGCAGTTCCTTTCCCAAATAGGCAGGCCAGAGTTTAACGTAGTCAGCAAAACTACAACGAGTATCTGCCCAATATCCATCATCAAATTTTTGTAAATTCATTCAGTAATTATCAACATGCCAGCCACTTCTGTTCACGGGAAATTAGTTCAAAATGTTCCTGCTCCTCTTTAAGTTAAATTATAGGCAAATTCTAAATGTTAAAAAATGTCCAATGAGTAAGGTGACTTGGTGACTTAAGGGTACTGTTTCAGAGTTGATACTGGAACAAAGATCTAAATTTAGAAAGAATAAGCCTAAAGAATATTAGTAAAAAGCCTTCCCATACCAAAAATGTACATGTAAAGGTTACAAGGCGGTAAAAACTCAGTGTGGCCAGAGCACTGCAAGTGAAAACATGGTGGGAAAGCAGTCGAGATTATATTGGATATATGTACCAAATTTAGAACTCAACTCTAGTTGCTATGGAAAGCCTCCAGAGTTCGGGGGATGGGAAGATCATCTAGATCTAATTTGCCTTCTTGAAAGGGTCACTCTGGTTGCTGTGCAAAAATTATCACAGGAGGGCTAAAACAGAACAAACAGAAGTTTTGACCTGTTCTAGGATGGCAATGATGGTGGTCACCTTTTAGATGACTTAGACTTCCATGAAGAAACATGGATTTGCTTAAGGATTAGATACAGGGTATGAAAAGAAGAGATGGTACCCCAAATAACTGCCCTCGATAGACGGAAAGCAGCCGGTGAAGGGTAATGATCAATTTGAAATACCTAAGACATCCAAACTCAAGATGTTTAGTGTAGGGTTTAGGAACTACAAATACTTGAGGTAACTGAAATATTGATTACATTCAAGATGGTGTGATTGGATGAGATCACTTGGGTATGAATATTAGCCTATAGATGAAGTCCTGACAACTAGGGCCTGGAGAAACCAGCTAAATACCAAACAGTGGCCAGTGAGATAAATCTACAGAATTCATGTCTTGTTACAATCATTTCTCACATGGGAGTAGAAAGCTACTTCAACCTCCTACATCTGTCCCCCATTTATTTTGTTCTCATCACTGCAATGAATGTCCTTTAAATAGCAATTTTATTGGATGACCCACTATCCCCACCCTGAAAAATCAGCTTTAAAATCTTCAGTAGTTTCCATTTGTTCTTAAGAGATAAAATTTAACATGGCACATTAACTGCAAAGCTGTTCATAATAGTCCTTACTGGTTCATCCAAATTCTATTAACCCTTAACTCTGCACTTCAGCCAGTCAAGTGTCAGTCGATGGAGACTGGACCTTTGGATATGCTTCTTCCCCTTGTCTAGTTTACCACTCCTCATCCTTCAAGTCTTAGTTCAATTACCCCTTCAATGGAGTACTAATCGTAACTAGGCCATACAGGAGTCATGGCCTTAATATCTATCATCAACCACTTTGCTACAACAATTACATCTTTGTCTGGGTCTTTAACTAGACAGTACAATGGAATCAAGGACAAGAAGACTGATACAGGATACCCAAGTCTGCTGAATAAAGCCTTAGTTCTATGGCTGGTTAAGTGTCTAACATAAATATAGTACTTACAGGAAGGTAACACAAATAAATTACTTTTTAAAAATGCCTTCAGTAGATCAGAAACAAACTTCTTAAGTACTCAAGCCAGAATGTTGCATGGAAGTGGAATAGGCTTCAGAACAGCTTGTTAAACTGGGGTAGTAGTTGTCTAGCCTTCTTTGTTGAGACTACTAGACAGATTTAAGCCTTTTCTTCTTTCATCTAGAGCTTTACTAGATGGTACATACAACTGAAGCAGACTTTGCTCAAAACAACTGAGAATCAAGTTTTCATATAATTTAATCTAATGTGATTTAAAACATTCACTAGTCTTTTCCAGTAATTTAGAACTCAAAATGGGCATTTTGGGCATAGAAATGAGGCTTAATTTATTTCTGTTTTCCTTTGAGTTTGGAAAGGGCATAGAGACAAACCTTAACAATTTATTTTTGTTTTCCTAGTAGTTTCTTCTCCCCATGTACTTTTTGTAAGAGGGACAAGCTCAGGGGGACAATATTGATTCTTTGAACTAAAATTTAAAGTCAATAAAACCGAGTATGCTTATAAAAAGAACTCCAGTGGGATGCAGATTTGGGAGCTTAAGGCTGAAATGAAGGGTACAAATTCAGTGCTTATCTGCATTTCATTCTTCTAATTAGATTCATCGCTGAAAATACAATGAACAGTGTAAATTTCCTAAAACACTTAGAAAGCTCACTGCTCAACTACGTTCTACAAAAATGAAATGGTTGTCAACTAAGCACCTCAATTAATAAACCTGACAATAATAAGCACATATTCTCATGTCTCGTGTTTAAGTGGAAAGCCTTCCATGCAACAAAGTTGTCTGTACAGGGAAACAAAAGAATTGTTTAAAGTTAATTTAAAACACTGAGAGGTCATTTGTTTAATACTAAGATACAATGATCAGAAAACTCTTCCATATTCTTTAGGAATATTAGAATCTGGAAATAAAATTGCCCTAATTAGGCTAGGTCATCAATGACATTCTACCTTCACTAAAACTTTAAAAAAAAGAAGTTTCATTATCCATGTGAATGAGTAAAATTGTGCATGTACAAAAGTATTTCATGTGTTCTTGCTATACCAGGATACTATATAGTAATCACTTCCTTTGTAACTATTAAAATACTCACTGGAGCAAATAAAAGGCCTTCTGTAGCTAAGACAAGCATTCACATATTATACAGAATACTGAGTACCAAGATTCAGATCCTGGTGAGATTTTTGAAAGGTTTTTTGCCCAATCAAACATTCCTTAAAAAATATGGTCTGAATTAACAAATAAAAGGTTTACATTTAAAATGTGATAACAGATGCCCCCCTCATATTATAGTATTTTGAAAGGAACAATTCTTTTTAAAAATACATGTTACCAAACTATGAATACCTTTCTTTACAAATTCACATCTGCACTGATGCACAGAAGTTTGAAGGCATTTCTCCCATCTCTGAACTGATTCATACTGATCACTGTATAAAGAACTAGTTTGCTTTGATTTTTAAATGTCATGAAATTATTTTCTATACAGATAGCAAATTTAGTTTTATATAGACTGCAAATACACATATCATCTAGGGATTAGCCAATGAATCACAAAAATTTTACCCATCCCCTAATGTACAACTAACATATGGTTGTGGTACATCCCAGGCAGATGTCATTTAAAGCACACAAGGGGAGGTGCTAGCAAAAGAAATACTCATTTGCAAACATAAACAGATAACCCTTCCAATATGATGTACCACAACCACACATGAGAAAAGTCAAGAACTTATTTTATTTATTTTAAAATAAACATTGAAGATTCCCCATTACCCACCACCCTACAAAACTTGTGAATGTGGAATGTTCAACAGCCTATCCATTTTAGGTTACAAAACCAGCAAAAACTCCAGTTGTCTCATGATGAATGTTTTGAGAATAATTTTGATTTTAAGGAGCTGAGTACCTGCTGGAAAAATTTTTTAAAGGCTAAAAGATAAAATTTTACTTTCTGCACAGAGAATACCATTAACTTAGTAGCCTTTGCTTAATAGGTGGGATTAATTCTCCATGAAGTCAAAGTGGAATGGGACACAAGCAGCATTAGGTTCATAGGCACAAAGAACTAGTGCTCATACTGCTAGCACAAATTCCAATGTAGTACATATGGCTAATTCACTACTAAACTGTCCATCTCCATAAAACTTGAGGCTCTCCCTATGCATCTAAGGAAAGGAATCACCACTTTGAACATAAATGCCTCCATGAAAAAAGGAGAATTCAATTGGAATTAAATTAGACAAAAGATAAGTGCAAGTACTACAGAAACAGCTGCTGGAGATAACCATAAAATGCACCAACAATGCACAGGGTGAATCATGTAAGCTGCTAGCTGTTGAACACCAGTGTTTCAAGATACAACTTTTATAAACATGTTTTTATTTGTTTTGCTTATACCATCAGAACTGAAGCTACTGACTGTCATTTCCCTAAACCAGGGAAATCAATCTAAAACACATACTGGTGCTTTTCAAAAGATAGCAATTTTAAAAGGGTGGTAGCAGCAGGCATTTGATATCTTTCTTTTAAAAAAAACTTTCAAGCTGCAGGAAAAACATGTGACCAAGAGTGTTATGATTATCCATTAGATTTTCATCGGTACCTGTACCAATTTAGGTGACCATACAAGATCCAGGGATTAGTGATGACAATGTACATGTCATAAGGAATGATATATACTACCAATCCTTATAAAAGTCATTGACTCGAACTGTTAAGTGTTCAAAAGGTATCTAAATACTTCACAGTAAGTACAGAAGCAGCCCGTCCAGATTATATCCCATATTTCTTGCATATTTTTCAAAAAGTGCCAATCAAAGCCTGATTTGCAGTTTGGCTTTGTCTTATACAATATCAGCTGTTAAAAAGCAGTTTACATGTGTTTTTAATCACAGTTGTTTGGCCAGATGAAGAGTGCTGTGTCAAAGCTGGTAGCCACCCTTACATGTGTGACTAAGGACCCATGCATAATTTGGTATGCATCTGAACATTCTGTGCTCCGATTTAACTGGAAAAAGTTGTGAAATGCAGTTGTTCTCTCAAACCACACTCCACTCCTTCCATCTTCCTTTCAAGGAAAATATTTTAGTTTTGTCAATTACCATTGAATTAAATAACTCTGGGGCTGATTGGTAGCTTTTATCCAATGTCAAAAAGTCAAAAACTTTTTTTTTCTTCAAGCCACTTCAAATAACTATGGAGATATTATCACCCAAGTAACTATGGAGATATTATCACCCCGTAAAGTATATTATGTTTTACTCCTAAGCAAGGGTGAGGAATCTGAGTATCATGTGCAAGGCTCAAGATGACGCTTAGGACAGAACATGCAGAGTAAAAATAGTTTCCTTCCATATCCAGATAATATAAAGCTGACAATTGTAGTCCTGTCTTTATGGGATGAAAACAGTCCCTTTACAATAAGTTTCCTGAAAGGGAGAACAAATAGATAATAACTCTTCTGGTAACATATTATTGTACACTGGCCAGTGTGTTTTTGGCGATTAAACATAATCCTGTGAATCAGATTAATTCACTTGCTGAGTGTTCATTTGCGGCATCCCTCTGTTGGGTCTTGGGGGCCCTCCACGACCTAGAAGACAAAAATGGCATTTGATTTTTCTTTCAAATATTATTTGTTTTGCCTTCAAGCAGATTTTCATCTGAAGTCAAGAAGCATGTGGGCAGCTTGTCACCATATTATTAGGTTTAAGAGGTCAGTTCTTCTGCGTTCAAGTTTCACCTGTCCTGGAAGTTGTCATGCGCAAATTTGCTCATATTCTCTAGCTAAAAGAAGGGTAGAGCTAATGGAGTATTCCACCAGTACTCATTCATTCATTCATTCAACAAGTATTTATTGAGTGCCTACTATATGCCAGGCACTGTCACCAGGCGTTGGGAATAAGTACAGCAGTGAAGACAGACAAGGTACCTGCTCTCATGGAGCTCACATTCTAGTGTACACTCTAGCTTACATTTCAGTAGTAACATCATACTATCAAAATTAATAAAAGCACCAGAAGGAAAACAGACCTTATTACCTAAACTGTTAAAAAGAAACTACATAACATTCAAAATTGTATAATGACTTATAACAGATAAAATAACTTTTTACATGCTGTTAAAACATTTTTGGCTATCAATTAACTCAACTTTCATAGAATATGCTACAAGGTGGGAAGGAAGAACATAACCCACATTCACATGCAAATAACCTTTGATACTTCTAGTCAAGTCAGTAATTCTCGAGTGATCCATTAACTTTTTTAAAAAATGCACCTTTTTACTGGCCAATCACTACTAGCATTCAAATCAAAGTATGTAATTCCTCTTTAATATACATTTTATACATGTTATGGCCAATAGCTAGAGGAAACTTACTTGATGTTTAACCTTCCTCAAACCAGAGAACCATTTAGAACTTCAGATTATATGAAATGCTAGCTCTACCTGTGAAATAGGTGAACTTCCTGCCCAAATAAGTAGTAGTTTTCCAATAGTAAAAGACAAAACCTATAATTTTTAAGTGTAATTCAGTAAGTTAGTAAGAATTTGGGGGTTCCAATTTTAAAGTCGGAAATAACTTAATATTTTGATCACTAATAGTAGTCTAAAAGGTATTCAAATTTTAATTAGTTCTATCACTTCTAAATGGTTCTCTAAATGTAACTATGGCTTAATTGGCCATTAAAGGGGTTCTGGTCCTAAAATATAATATGCATGTTTCAAAAATGAAAGAGGAATAATAAATTTATATAAATGCTCAATCTCATTCCAAAAATGTCTTACAAAAATGTCTCAGTAAGTACTTCCTAAAAACATTTAGCAGGTTTTAGGACCTGAAAAATAATTTCCAGTTGGAAAAACACTTTTTCTGAGGAAGAGAAAATGTTCTCATTTTCAAGACAGTTTTATATAGTAACAGGGAAAGTCATTCAAAAATTAAAATTTGGATTCAAGATTATATTTTTTAGAAACAGAGCATTTCATTTAATCCCTAGCAACAAGTCTGGAATAGATAAATGTATTCCTAACATGTAACCTACATGCAGACTATGAACAGCTCTTCCAAGGCCAGAACAGAAGCTCCACTTAGGAGCTAGGATCACCACCACAAAATATTACCTCGTGGGGCTCCCCGTGGTCCACTCTGCCCAGAGCCTCGCTTGAAATTCTGCTGATATCCATCCTAAAAGACAAGCTCATTAGTACTGAAAAGAAAAGGTAGTTTTAAAAAAATGCTTACCCATCTATCTCTAGTCTTACGATCTAACACTTGTATAACACAGAATTCTTATTCTTTGAAGACATTTCAATATGACAGCTAAGTTATACTGTAATTACTGTGCTTCTATTATTCTCAAAAATATTCAATGAGATATGTACCTCTGCTCTTGAAATTCCTTGTCAGACTTTAACTGATCTATACTGATTACTAAGAAAAGCCCAAGTGATCATTTCCTATAACAAAATATCTTGGACATTGTAAAATTATTCCCAATTAGTTTATTGAGTGAGATCCATCCTCTATTTACCTACCCGCTGATAGCCAGAGTAGTCCCGGGGAGCACTGAACTGAGACTGTGTATAACCACTGTTTGGAGTGTTAGAGAATGAAGGGCGGTAACCATCATATCCTCCTAAAATTTAGGACAAAAAATAATAATAATTTCTTTTCTTCACAGTAACTTTTGCTTTCTTATTAATGACAAAGGGAAGAATTGAAAAACCTTAAGTCATGCTAGTTCTAATCCCTTATGCTGATCCAAATCTTTTTATAAGAATCTGTTAAGTACCAACTGCTTTAGAACATGCAATTTTTACCCACTGTGAAAAGACATATACATTTTAAAAAAGCAAATCCCCATGAGGTCTAGTAATACATAAGACAATTCTCTTTCAAAAGACTGACAGTGATTTGACAAAAAAGAGGAAGTTTTTCTCAATTCTGTCATTTAAATAACTGAATACATACATTCATTCATATGTTTAAAATTATACCCAAAAGGCTAATGTGGAGATATACACCTTTTCCCCAAAATATGCCCAGCAATAACACAACTAAATCAGCAGACGCCCCCAACTTACATATTTTATAAATCAGAAAAGAACTTGAAACAGTAAAAGTGTTTCAAACTTATTTCTTTTTTCTTTTTCTTTTTTTTCTCTTTCTTTTTACCTCTGAATCCATTGGCAGGGCCCCGGTATCCATTCATCAATCCTCGAGCACCACGGGAACCTCCACGGGACACACCACGACTATTGTAATAAGGCTGACTGCTCCGTGGAAATCCAGTGTTCTGCTGAGGAGGCTGCTGGTGGTTACCGGTCACTTGATGGGGCTGGTCCTGGGAACCATGGTAAGTGCCAACCACTATAGTAAGAAAAATAGTTTAAATATTGTACAATAAACACACAGCTCATTACCATTTGTTTTCTCACGTGCTTTCTGTAAGCACTACCTTCTAGCATCTCCTTAAAGTTTAGTTGTTTTCTAAATAAATTAACATATTAATAGAAAAAAGAAAACATTAATGAAATTCCTGTTTTTCTCCTACCCACAGATTAAGTTGAGGGGGGCAAAATTCTCCAACAATTCCAAATATTTCAAAGCAGAATATACAATTCTATCCTCTCAAACAATGATTTGAAAAGGCAACATAGTACTAACATCTTCTGAAAGGCATCTACGTTTTAGCAAAAGGGATCCATAATAATTAAGATTCATATGCTGAAACAGGGTAATTACCACTGTAAGCTATTTAAATACTTCTTTTCATTATAAAGGTCATTAGTGTAAGTTTTCTTGTTTTCAAATTATCCTCAGAACTGAAACATACAAATCCATCCTCTCTCATATTTACTAATCAGGAATATGGAAGAATATGCCAGCAATAACACAACTAAATCAGCAGATGTCTCCAACTTATAGTCCTTAGTGCCTGATCCCATTTCAAGGTCTTTGAAATAACAAGTACAGCCAACTGAGAAAACAGTTAAATGGTACACTAGCAACTCAACCCACTTTAAGGTAAGCTTCTAGAAGGCTCACATTACCTTGCACACACACCCACTCCCTTCCACAATGAGAATTCTAAAATATAAAAACTTCCAAAAGCTAAATACTGAGGCACATTTCAGGTATAACAACCTTCACAGGGAAGAAAAAAAAAGAGTGCCAGAAATGCCTCTGGAAAGTAAAGAAAGGAATGTTAACAGGACAAAGGAAAGCCCACAACCCAGGAACAATGGTCAACAGGCTGCCAAGATTTCCCACTCTGGAAAAGAGAGAAAAGATTCTGCAACTCTTAAAAATCTTTACCTGAGCTATTTTACACCCTCAAGAAACTCAAGATACATTTTTTGTTTTTTGAATGCTATTTTGCAATGAAAAAGCTAAAGAATACCTAAGAAGAAGAGATAGGCTCTTTTTGAATTCCTTATTGCCCCAACTACACGACTCAAGATACAATATTCTTACATAGATTGCCTTTTAATACATTCCCCAAATTTAAAATTACAAGTGAATACCAAATACTCATAAAATGTTCTATCTAAAAACATTCATTCATATGCATATAGTCAAAAAAATTAATACTCAAATCATTTTATCAAAAGAATTTTATTCATTTTGGTCAAATCTCACTCCAACAAACTCAGCAGAACAATTTAAGTGTGACTTTCATTTTAAAATAGCAGAGATCCTATGTAAGTATTTGTAAAATATAAGCTTAATAATCTGTAAAGAAAAGAAAAGCCACGTGCAGTGATGCACACCTGCATCTCACTACTCTGGAGGCTGAGAAAGAAGGATCACAAATTCAAAGTCGGCCCTGGATTCTTAGAAAGACTTTTGTCTCAAAACAAAATTTAAAAAAAAAAGGAAAACCCAAAGATCCTTATCAGATTCTTTTCTTCATGTTGTTCCTTATTAACAATTATCCATGTGGAAGCTTTTTTCTCATGAAAAATAATAAAATAGGATAAATGTGTCACCAAAAGACTGAGCTATGTTTGGAAAGAGCAACAAAGAGGTCTCTGTGAGTTGATATTTGAGCACAGACCTGAAAGCAGTCAAGAAGCAAGCAGTGCAGGAACCTAAGTTCAAGAAATCTATTATACAAGATGTTAACTATAGTTAATAACACTGTATGGTATTCTTAAAAATCACTAAAAGATTTTGTGTACTCATCATAAAAGCTGTAAGTATATGAAACATGACTAATTAGCTCAACTTAGCCATTTTAAAATGTGTATATATTTCAAACTTCTAAGTTGTACATAACATATATACATAGTTATATACAAACATTTTTTTGGCCACCTAATTTTTTTTTTAATAGGAGCAAGCCAACCATACAAATGTCAGTGGAAGATAATTTCAGGTTAAAAAGAAAGGAAGTACAAGGGTGAGAGAACTTGCTATGTTGGTGACTGGTGTGGATACATAGGGGAAAAAAATGGATATGTAAGTTACAAATTAGGATAAAGGCAGGGCCCA
Source organism: Glaucomys volans (assembly GCA_020662805.1). Taxonomy (NCBI): domain Eukaryota; kingdom Metazoa; phylum Chordata; class Mammalia; order Rodentia; family Sciuridae; genus Glaucomys; species Glaucomys volans. The sequence continues at coordinate 75,003 of JAJEJO010001922.1, forward strand.
GATCAGATACAATCTTTTAATGAAGGTGCCTGAATATTTTTTCTAAAAGTAATGAGAAGCTACTGAAAGATTTTGAATAGGAGACATCTGATTTACTTTTTTAAAATGATCACTCTGTCTACTGTGTGGACAATAGAGCAAACTGAAAGAGTAGTCAAGGGAGTCAAATTAGGTGACAATTGTATTAGTCCAGGCAGGAGACTATTATTACAGTGGTGGTATGAAAATGTTTAAGAGGACAAGGTGGGGGCTGGGTGTACAGCTCAATGGTAAAGCATGTGTTTAGCATGTGTAAGGCCCTGGGTTCAATTCTAGAACCAAAAACATAAAAAAAATTTTAAACAATGCTTATACTCCCAGCTACTTAGAAGACTGAAGCAGGGCCGGGCGTGGTGGCGCACGCCTGTAATCCAAGCAACTTGGGAGGCTGAGTCAGGAGGATCTCGAGTTCAAAGCCAGCCTCAGCAACTTAGCAAGGCCCTAAGCAACTCAGTGAGACCCTGTCCCTAAATAAAATACAAAATAGGGCTGGGGATGTGGCTCAGTGGCCGAGTCGAGTATCCCTGAGTTCAATCCCTGGTTAAAAAAAAAAAAAAAGAAGAAGAAGACTGAAACAGGATTCCAAGTTTGAGACTAGCCTCAGTAACTTAGCAAAATGCTGTCTCAAAATATATAAAAAATAAAAGGGCTGGGAATGTGGCTCAGTGGTAGTGTCCCTGGGTTAAATCCCCAGTACCACAATCCATCAATAAAGCAAGGTATATGGGCTGATTTTCATTTTTAATGTAAATGTTATAAAATGTGTATTTTGAAATGGTAACAAGTTTCTCTCAAGTGACTCGATTAGAAAATACAAGTAGAATGCAAGGGGGCAAGACAATTTCAAATCCAGTGACAGGGCAAAATTAATCAAGTCAAATGATATATAGTAATTAATTTCATCACATCATCTAGAAAGATGACTGAAAAGTAAGTATATTAGTATAATATTTAAAGGCTTAAAATGAACCCGTACCATACATAACTTACAGGTACACAGTCACAATGTAGATAAAGGAGACTCAGAGCAAGAAGTCTATGCTTATCATTCAGAAGCTGAGCATAAACATAACTGACAAACTGTACCAGATTATAGATGATTCAACCTCCTTATTAATTTTAAGTATTAACATTATAGGATTTGTTAAGACTTTACTACTGAAAAAATCTACAACATTGATTCAGGTCTATCAAGAAATTGAATAACTAGAAAATTTGGGGTTTTTTGTTTTGTTTTGTTTTGTTTTTTAAACCAGTCTGGTAAAATCAAGGTATTAATTAACCTGTATGATTTTAGGAGGATATGCTTTGTTTAAGGATTTTAGGAGGATTTGTTTGTTGAAGGATTCCACTTAAATACCTAGGAGCTGACCAAAAACCTAAAGAGAATAGGCTTACAAATATAAGAAATCTAAAATATATCTACCCACATTATTTCTATGACAGGCATAGGAATTGGACGTATTATGAACTTACTTGTAAAAAAGGATTTTGTTTCAAACTTGTCCACCAACTAAAGTCACTGTGAGATTTATTCACAAATTTTACTAATAAGAATCAAACCAATTAACTATTCTAAACTTTATATAACTGATTTATTGCCATGTATCATGGTACCAGGCTCTAAACAATTAGCAATTAAAATTAAAAATAATTTTAAATATAAAAGCTTATAATTCAAACCAGATTAATTCCAATAAACTATGCACACAAGTATATTTATAAAAGCTCAGTGATCAAAGGAAAAAAGGCATAAGGCCTCCAAAACTGCACATAATTCACACCAAGTATGGATTCAACTCAAGATTAGCAATGAAAAAAATTCATATGATTTACTACCAAAACAAAAACTGTTGGGCACCAGAACTCTGAAGTTTGAACTGTCCTACTACTATCAATAACTGTGTTGGAAAGCAAGCAACCAATAAAGGGACACTGGTTTGACTACCTGTTTGAAGTTGTTCTTGCTGAAGCTCTGTTTGTTCCACTTGGTGAGGCTGACTGGAAAAACTCTGGTTGTAACTGGCCTGATACTGATTTTGCTGTTTTAAAGTTTCTGGTTCATTTACAGGAGGAACTGGGGCATTCATATTGAACACCTGTAAGTGGATAAATGATTAGTTTCTCCCTTCATTCCCTTCTTTGAATGTGGCAGATCTTGATGCTGGTTTTCCCTCAAATGTAAATAAGGAAGATCACAAAAGTTTCAAAAACACAAATATCACACACAAAAAAAATAACCCTCAATGTGGGAAAAGATAAATGTATGTGCACATCTGTGCATTATTGTGTTTGCACTTAACATGTAAATAGCAGCCTTAAGCTTTTTACACACGTAAGGTCTTTTTTAGTTCCTGATGCAATACCACGTGTAGAAAATTACGAATTTAACTGAGTTGAATATTTCATTTTTTTCAAAACTTCTTTGTTCACATTTTAATCAAGTTAATATTTTAAGTATTTACCTCTTTAAACATTCCTCTGAGCACTGATTTAGCTGTATCCCAAGCTGCACAACATACATTACAGTATTTCATTATTTTATAGAAACTCCCAATTTCAAGATGCTTGTTGAATCATGGTAAAGTGTAACATCTAAATTTTACTGTGAAATACTTCAGTAAAATAAAAAGATTAAGCAAATAGGGCAAAATATCAACTATTAAATCTAAGATATGACTACCCAGATGTTTTTCTATATTTAAAACGTGGTTAATAAGATCAAAAGGGGGAAACTGCCAACAAGATGCAAGTACATAAAGTTCAGATTTAGGTCTGAGAATTCTAACAGAGTTTATGTTCAATTAAACATAACCCTATAGTTATAGCAGATGCAAGCTCAATCTCTGTTAAATGAATATTCTTTGTTGAAAATGTAGCATGATTTTTTAGTACATACCTAAGTACTTAATATTGAATTAATTTGCTCACCGTCTGCATGGATTGGAATGGAGCTGCATTTACATTGATTCCACTGCTATGTAAAGGTTTACTTGTCCCAGCCTGAAACACCTGAGGCTGAGAAGCAGCAGGAAGGGATGATGATGCTGTAGTCTGGTCTGTGTTTAAAGAGATTGTTGCCTAAACATAGAGTGAATAAACAGTTAGTGGTAAACTAACACAAAACTTTTTGTCTGTCAACAAGCTCAACTATTTCATGAAAGCAAAATAGGTTCAAAAAGAAGGGTCACATGAATGGTAAAGTACCTTTGCCCAATTCATGAATAAATGCCTCAATAAGTTATATAGTCTTATAGTAGAACTTGCCTGAATCTGATCAATTGGTTCCTTTTGTGGTCGCTGCTCTGTAGCATGAGAAGGCTGGTACAATGGTTGAGATGCTGTGTAACCCTCACTTGTGGATGAAACCAAAGGAACCTAGACAGAAATTGAGAAACCAAGGTTTCTTTCTTCTTACAAAACTGACTTGTCAAAAAATAAGACTACTATGCTGAGTGTGGTAGCCCACACTTGTCATCTCAGCAACTGGAAGGCTAAGGCAGGAAGATTCTAAGCTGTCAAGACCAGCCTAGGCAACTTAGTGTCTCAAAATCAACAATAAAAAGGACTAGGAATGTAGTTCAGTGGTAAAACATCCTTGGATTCAATCCCCAGTACCCAAAACTAAATATATAAATGTTAAAAATAAATAAAGAAACCAATGCTGATATAGACAGGGCTAAAAATTAATACACTTCTGAAAAGAGAAATTAATGCCATCATCTGCATTTATAGACTATAAAACATAACAATTGCAAAAAATACATATATTTTTAAATCTCAAAATTAACAGTTCGATATGCTCTCCCAGTTTCTAAGATGGCAAGAACTATTCTAAATTTTAGAATTATCATGTCTAAACCATGTATTCTGAAATCTACTTGGTTAAAAAAGCACACTTCAGGGGCTGGGGATATAGCTCAGTTGGTAGAGTTCTCGCCTCACAAGCATAAGGCCCTGGGTTCAATCCCCAGCACCATTAAAAAAAAAAAAAGCATAATAAACTATGTTTTAATAAACTATAGTTTTAATAAACTGTTATATATACAAAAATTACAACTAAAAAGTAACTAAAAAGGAAATATAAACATGAAAATGAAGAGTGGTAACTATTCATGCCAACAGAATTTCTAAGGTTTTTTTGGTTTTTTCTTTTTTTTTTTTTTTGAGATGCTGGGAATTGAACCCAGGGCCTTGTGCTTGCAAGGCAAGCACTTTGCCAACTGAGCTATATCCCCAGCCCTCCAACAGAATTTCTAAGACAAGACTTGGCTCTGATCAAATGCATGCCGGATTTTCATAAGCTAAGAAAGAGACCTAAGAAACAAACTTCAAAAAATATTGATCACTCTTACCTGTGTAGCTTCTGGTTGTACAGGAACTTGATTAGGCTGAGTAAGTCTAGATTCAGAATGAACTGAAAATCAACAAAATCACTGTTACACAAAATCAAATTTCTTAATAGATGTCTAAATATCTTTAATGTGGCTGCTAATGGTGAATTTCTATGGCCAAATCATAAACAATATTTTGGTAATCAAGACAACTGGGAAGTACAGGTGAGATTTTTGCTTTTAATAGAACATTTTGTTTTACTGAGTCATTATCAGTTTACTTTCACAGTTGCTTTCATTTTGTGTTTTGCAAGAGTAGATGTCAGTGGGAAAGTATCAAAACAGATAAGAATCACAGTCAGTATTATCCTAAGATAGCCTTTTTAGTACAAGAAAGGAGCATTAACCATATTCAAGAATTTATATAATATTTAATTAATATCTTAACATTATCTATTGTAACACAATTTCAAAATGTTTCCTTGGTCTGGGGCTACAGTGGTGAAGTGCTTGCCTAGCATGCATTAGGCCCTGAGTGAAATCCCCATTACTATACCCCAAACAACAAAATATGAAATGCTTAAAAAAAAATTCTAATTGACCCTTATTAATAATCCCCACCACTCTCCCACGTTGTTCCCCAAACCATGGGGAACATCAAAAATCAATAATACTGGGGGCTGGGATTGTGATTCAGTGGTAGAGTGCTTGCCTAGCATGTGTGAAGCACTGAGTTCAATTCTCAGCACTGCATGTAAATAAAGTGAGCATAATAAAGGTCTACCAACAACTAAAAAAATAATTTTAGAAAAATCAATAACACTTTGAAATTCATGGCAATATAAGAAAGACATGGATCAAAAAATAAAGAACCACTGATCAGTCACTTAGAAACCACCAATTTCCACTGGAGGGATTAACAGACTCCGCATCATTTGAATATCTAAACAGCCTTATAAGTTGTGTCCATGCTACAGGTGTTGACTTTGGCACAATTTACAGGCTGGGAAAACTACACATCTTATTTCTCTGGTAGAGCTCAGAAAGTTAACATTAAAAACTGTGGCTGTATTCTAGCACACCTAACCTTTGACTGTTCTGTAACTCCTGGTAAAGGTAGATGCTCCCTTTCCTGTAGAGAAATCCCAACTACCTTACCAAAATTAATTGTCACTGAACATGCTTGTACTCAGCAATTTTCTATGACATTTTAGGATTATGCAAAACTTAGTTTATGCCTACACCACTTTGTGCCAAGAATATTGGTATAGTGGAGGGGGGCAAGAAGAGTCAAAATTACTAATAGTTCTAGAGAGAAGATCTAAGCTTAACACAATACAAGGCCTTGACACTATTTAGTGCTACTTCAAATAATGATATAAGACCAGTGAGAGCTGATTTAGGGAAATGCTTAGAAATTCTCCTAAAAAGATTCCAGAAAAAGTCACCCTTATTATTTTTATTCCCAAGATTAAGTTTGAAACAAAAAGCCAAGCAAACTTGCACTTACGCAAATTACAAAAACAGGCAGGTCTGGAGTTGTGGCTCAGTGGTAGAGCACTTGCCTAGCATGTGTGAGGCACTGGGTTTGATTCTCAGCACCCCATATAAATAAATGAATAAAATAAAGGTATTGTGACCATCTACAACTACAAATAAAAAAAAATAAAAAAAAAACAGGCAAAACTGGTCTGTAGGGTCAAGAAGAAATTGGATGGTTACCATGGAGTTAGAGAAGAGGTAACTAATGACTGAAAGGGGACACAAAACAGGTTTCTGGGATACCAGCAATGTTCCATTTCTTAATCTGGATGCTGTGTGTTTGTGAAAACTCACCAAATGTGCATGCATTTTTCTGTATGTCTCTATATCAAGAAAAAGTTGAAAAAATTATGGAATTACAATTCCTATAGCAAAAACAATTAAATTTCTCTTGAAACTAAAAGACAACAACCAAAAACTAAGCAAGCATTAAAAGGAAAAATCTCTGTAAAACATGAAAGCACTAGTGGGTTCTGTATTTATTTTATCTCTCACATAAAAATGTAGCATTACTAACCAGCAGGGCAAACCAGTTGGGGCATGTCCATGTTTTGTGTTGGATTCATAGGTTGTGCAGATACAATAGCAGGATCAAGTGTCTGGTTTTCAAAATCCAGCATAGAATCCTGTTAAGTTAGGACATAATGAAATTAAGTCAAATAGTGCAAACACTTAAACCTTCTATTAGTGTTTTACTAAAACATACTTACCTGTATAAAATTATAAGGCCCCTGCATTTGTGCCATAAGATCTTGTACTCGCTGTCTCCTTACAAGAGGATCTGCCTGAGCCACAGGAGTCAAAGAATGAGGCTCTGGTACTGAAGGAGATGCAGTCTGAGGTTGCTGCTGGAGTGAATTTACCACCTGAAGTAGAGAGAAAAGTAATTTTAGAAAAAATATAAGAATAAAACTCCACTCTTTACTATCATTAACTGGTCCCCAAGTTACATATGCCACCTATAATGCAAAGAAAACAACAGGCTTTTAAGTACTCAAATGGACCACAGTATACCAAACTTAACATTCTGATCAATGGCATCACTCCTACAATATTCTCAATCCCACAGGATCACTATGTACCATCTCAGATTTACTTATGAACTGCTTTCAAAAAGAGACTGCCTGTGCTTTCTTCCAAAAATAATGTATTTTACTTAAACTGTTATGTCCTCTATAGTAACTGGATCTATGTGCTCTACATCAAATATAGATATCAGTACCTGGTATCTAGTCAGCACTCAAGTAGTGCTGGTTACTATTATCAAAATTTGCATTTCTTCCATTTTTCTCTGCCAGTATAACATGGTAAGGACTAAGCTCTTACCACCCAACCTAAACTGCCATGAAAGCTAAAGTCCATTCTACCAGTCTTTTCCCCAACTCTATTAATTTCTTTCTCTTGGTTATTGTTCTTAAATCTATGGTCTGCTTGGAAATCCCCACTACTTACTTTATTATATCAAATTCATATTCTCTGGCTTTTAAGACCATGAAAATTATATCTGCTGAGCCTGGAGAAATCATCTATTTCCAATATAAACAACACTGAGATAAAAATCAGTAAGCCATTAATCATAAAACCCAACTTATCTGTCTGCTAGCAACTTCAGATGTTCCAAAAATTCCTAGAATCCTATATCGTTTGCCCTTAAAAGACCCACCCACCAGATATTAAGAACAAATCATTAGAACAGTGATTAAGTACAATAATATGCATGTCACTCAAAAAACAATGCAAATACTTAACCACAAAGCACTGTATGTTAGTTCCCCACCTTCTATAGCAACACAAATACTTGTTTGTTAATAAAATAAATATGCTAATAATTCACTTCTACTCTCTCCTCCCACCCCAAACACACTAATACTGGAGATGAAACCCAGGGATGCTTTACCACTGAGCTATATTCCTAGCCCTTTTTATTTTTTATTTTGAGGATAGGATCTTGCTAAATTGCCAAAGCTGATCTTGCATTTGTTAGGCCTCCTCAATCATTCAGATTATAGGGTTGTGCCACCATGCCCAACTTTCACTTCTAACTTCACTATCCATGCTAAAATATACCTATTACCTGACTCCATTAAAAACATATAACGAAGTCTACTTAGTCAAAGTCCAACTAGTTGGCACATCTCTTATACAAATCATAACACTATAGATCTTTTTGATCTGTTTTTCACCTAACCCTCTTATAACACTGCATTCCTAATTTGGCAAATATACATACGTTGTTTTTAGGGTTTCATAGAAATAGTATTTTCATCCCTATTAAGTACCTTTCCAGTGTAAAGGCCCAACTCTTTACCCATTCTATCAACATTGTACATTATGATACTTCAAAAGAGAGCTGAAGTACTGATGCAATTATACATTTGGAGAACGATACTGATACCAGAATAACAAAAAGTATACCCAAAGCTTAAAAATATTTCCTACACTTTGGAGGTACAAAGGATTTAAAAAGGATAGGACCAACCAGTAAGGCACAGTCTGATATCTAAAAACACAGCGTTAGGGTGAAGTTGTTAAGATGACACCACAACATATTCCCCACAAGCTTGGTTCTTCTGAAGCTATCAATATGGTAGACCAGATTTTAACAGATCAACCTAAGAAACCATAATTTTCTACTTTTGACAGATTAACTCATAACTTTGTACAAAACCATTTTTATAATCAGATCAGCAAGCAGCAATTATAGTACATTTCACAGGAATAAATGAATCATCTTTCAACAGTCTTGTGTAATGAATTACAATCAATGTACTAATGCTGCAAAAAAAATCTTAATTGGTCCTCAGGAGAGATTAAAAATTACTAAAGACAAAAACAACCTTGAAATACAGAGAATTCTTACCTCAACCGTTTCAACTGTCCACTCATCTACCACCTGTTCCTTTTCACCACTGCTGAACTGTGTTTCTGCCATAAATTGTCTATTTACATACTGCAAAGCAAAGTAAATGTTTGAGAACATCTGTTTGAAAGAAAGAAAGGTAAAGGCAGCATTAAAAAAAAAAAATCATACCTCTGTTGATTCAACTTCACTCTGCTCAGTGTATTCTTCTGCTGGCTCAGGTTCTAAGAGGTTAAAAATTATAAAAAAAAAAAATTTTTAAGTCAGTGAAAGTATTTTATCTAATACTAAAATGGGATACTTATCATTACACATCTGTCCAGACTCAGAACATACAACACCAAAAGTGAATCCTATTGCTAAACTAAACTTTGGGTGACATGCCAAAGTCAGTCTATCAACTGAAACAAATGTACCGCACTGGCTGGGGCAGTATGCATTGTGTAGGGGTAGGACAAAGTGGGAAATTTCTATAACTTTTGTTCAATGTTCCTGTAAAGCTAAAACTGTTCTTAAAAATACTCTAGTTTTTTTAAATCATGTAATAAATGCAACGATTCTATTTAAAATCCAAATAATTCATCTATATTTTACCATTTTTAGGGCAATATATTTAGAAAGTTTTCTTTATCTTTATTGCAAACTAAATTACTTTAGTATTATTAGGTTATTCTACATGGGATATAATGTAAATACAGAGCTACCACATTAAAATCCTTCTCTAGTCCCATAAGTGATAGTATAAAGCAGCATACGAATTAAAATCTTATTCTCCATTTTAACATAATTAGTAAAAACAGTATAAGAGGAAAAATAAAAACACTGCCCTACATTGTTGATCTGCTACTATAAATTTCAACAATGTACAATCATCCCTTCTGGTTTCAATTTTATAACTAACACTTATACAGTGATAACCATGAACTTGGTACTCCATATACACTTTACATTGTACACTCTAAATGAAGACCTGGGGTACAAAAAGCTTCAATAACTCGTCCAAACTTCTATAGCTGGTAGGCACTGAAGCCAAGATTTCAACCCAGGCAGTCCAATTCTAGAATCCACACTTTTACTATTACAAAATTTATGCTCTGACAATGTACACGTACTCACAATTTTACTCATTTTTAAAAGTAGTCATAAAGTATCAAGCAACATAATTTAAAGTATTTTGCTAGGTGCTAAAATCATTTAGAAAAGACCTTGACATTGAGACATTAATAATTCAAAATTACGGCATTATAATTCTCTCATCATTAAAAAAAAAAAAACACATTATTCACCCCATACACAGGCATGATCAACAACAGTAAGTCTCACATGCCAGACAAAAATCTATTTCATAACCTTACAAGAAGTGGCCCTCCACAAACTCCTGCCTTTAGCAAGAGAACTACCAGTTTATAACTTTATGACTGTGATGATCAAGATCAATAAAACAAATGATGGAGCGAATACTTCAAGGAATGAATGACTTTATTGTTTTTTCTCCCCCTCTTGTGAGGGCATTACTCAATGTGCTTTCTTTTTAACGTTCTGTCACATTTACAAAGTTTCTTTACAAATTTGTTGGCATGCATATAATAATTAAATAAGTATAAAACTTGCAAAGGAAAGTAAAACTCAGATCCCTAAACTAAACCAAAGTACTCACCAGCTTCAGCTACCTGGTCTTCCACTATAGGTGCAGAGGCTGCCTCTTCTTCCTCACACAGCCCATTCTGATGATTGTGGGTGCTATCAAAGTAGTTTGACTGAAAAACACGCTCAACAATTTCCTTTAGAGCTTTATCTAAAAAAGAATATGAATGAGAAAGTTAAAAGTATCAGATGAGCAAAGACTCAACATTCTACAAATACTGGGATAAAAAAAACCACCTAACCAACTACTGCAAAAACATATACATAAGAACATTTAATTTCACTGAGAACAGAAAGGTATTACATTGTGATAAAGAAAAAGAAGAACCTATCTAAGCTTTGTGTCAAAAAACAAAGACAAAAACAAAAACAAAACAGTAAAATTACATCATGAATAATACACATAGGCACAAAAGATTGGACCTAGTCAGAAGAGACCACTTGGGGTTTTCCTGTTGTAACTGCTACAAAAACTGAAACAGTTGAGGAAAGGTGAGGAAAGTGTTTCAAGGCAGAGGAAAGAGCATTTATAAAGTCCTACGCAGGGTGCCAAATTCAAGAAAAGGATACCACTATGACTCGAGCACAGGAATAAGAAAAAGCGTAGGAGTAAAGATGCTGCTGCAGAAGACTGGATAAGGGCCAGACTATGAATGCCCTCGAAGTTAAGGGAAAATGCATGTGAAATATATTAAAAAGAAGTCTTTTATGGTACAGAATAGAGGACACAGAGACAAACCCACATAAATACAGGTATCTCATACTTGACAAAGGAGTCAAAAACATACAATGGAGAAAAGATAGCCTCTTCAGCAAATGGTGCTGGGAAAACTGGAAATCCATATGCAGCAAAATGAAACTAAACCCATATCTCTCACCCTGCACAAAACTCAACTCAAAATGGATCAAGGACCTAGGAATTAGACCAGAGACCCTGCACCTAATAGAAGAGAAAATAGGTCCACATCTTCATCATGTTGGCCTAGGACCAGATTTCCTTAACCTGACTCCCAAAGTGCAAGAAATAAAAGCAGGAATCAATGGGACAGAGTCAAACGAAAAAGCTTTTTCTCAGCAAAGGAAACAATCAGCAATGTGAAGAGAGAACCTTCAGAGTGGGAGAAAATCTTTGCCACACACACTTCAGATAGAGCACTAATCTCCAGAATCTACAAAGAACTCAAAAATCTTGACACCAAAAATACTAATAACCCAATAAATAAATGGGCCAAGGAAATAAACAGACACTTTACAGAGGAAGATCTACAAGCAATCAACAGATTTATGAAAAAATGTTCAACATCCCTCGTTATAAGAGAAATGCAAATCAAAACCACCTTAAGATTTCATCTTACCCCAATTAGAATGTCTTTTATTAAGAATACAGGCAACAACAGGTGTTGGTGAGGATGTGGGGAAAAGGGTACACTCATACATTGCTGGTGGGATTGCAAGTTGGTGCAGCCACTCTGGAAAGTAGTGTGGAGATTCCTTAGAAAACTGGGAATGGATCCCCATTTGACCCACTATCCCACTCCTTGACCTATACCCAAAGGACTTAAAATCAGATTACTACAGTGATACAGCCACATCAATGTTCATAGCTGCTCAATTCACAATGGCTAGATTGTGGAACCAACATAGATGCCCTTCAATAAATGAATGGATAAAGAAATTGTGGTATATATACACAATGGAATATTACTCAGCCAAAAAGAAGAATAAAATTATGGCATTTGTAGGTAAATGGATGATGTTGGAGACGGTCATGCTAAATGAGATTAGCCAATCCCAAAAATCCAAAGGCCGAATGATCTCTCTGATAAGTGAATGATGATGCATAATGCGGGGTGGAAGGGTGGCAAGAATGGAGGAAGGATAGATAGCATAGAAGGAAGGGAGGGGTGGGGTAGGGGTGGGGGGTGGGGCAAAAATACTGACAGAATGAGACAGACATCATTGCCCTGTGTACATGTATGAATGCACAGATGGTGTGACTCTACTTTGTGTACAACCAGAGAAACAATAGCTGTACTCTGTGTTCAATGAATCAAAATTAAATAAATTTTAAAAAAGAAGTTTTTTAGAGGTTTTAAAGGGGGAAAGGAAGTAGATTCAGTTAAGCAACTGTATTAGATAAAAAGGCATAAAAGTAGAAGAAAAACAGAAGCAGACAGACTCAAAAGGCAAATGAAAATAGTCAAATTTGGTATGCTAGGATACTGAAAAGGTAGGGAGGCTCGGGAGGCATATAAAGAATTACTCTCAATTTCCTGGCCTTGTATTATAAATCTGTATAAAGTAAGGTCATTCCCGGATAGGTCACTATACAGAAAAATAAAACTTTAAGAGCCATATTTGTTATCAAAGTTTTGTTAAATCAATTCTAATAGAACTATTACCAGGGGCTGAGGATGTGGCTCAGTGGTTAAGTGCCCCTGGGTTCAATCCCAGGTACAAAAAAAAAAAACTAAAGCTGGGATGAAGTTTAGGGGTACAGTGCCCCCTTGATTTAATCCCTAGTACCTTCCCCTCAATCACCTCCTGATTTACCGTAGAGTTAAAACTTGATTTAGTGAGATTGTGAAATTTAAATATTCTTTTGAAAAACAATCTCTAGTTGCATAAATGAGATACACTGTGTCCAATTAACAGGAGTCTAAGACTAAAGATTAAAAGATAAAGGAATGACCATGAGTAGAACGTACAAGATGAAATGTTCTTCACAAAACTTCAGCCATAAGGAAAAACCAGTCCCTACCTAATACCAAAAACTTCAGAAAGTCAATCTGGTATTAATCTATCTAACTTAAGCACAGTTAAAGTTCTACATGAAACCATGTCAAAGCACTGGGATATACCTCAGTGGTGGAGAGCTTGGAGAACTAAACTCTCCCACTGAGCTACAGCCCCAGTCCTTTTAATTACTTATTTTCAGAGAGGGTCTCACTAAGTTGCTCAAACTTGTGATCCTCCCACCTCATCCTCCCGAGAGGCAGGAATTATAGGCATGTGCAATGGTGCCCAGCTGTCATTAGTTTTGACTTACATAAAACACATACCACAAACGTGCCCAAAAAGGAAGCAAAAAGGAAATACAAAACAAATTTTTAAAAATCCTTAGTTACAAAATCAAAGTTATTTTTGATACTCACAAGTTGTTCCACATACAGATTTTTCCTTCCCTTCCAGCAAGTCCCACAGATGAATGGAAGCATGTTCATACTGCTCGTTCAACCTTGTAATAATAATTAAACTAATTAATTACCTTTCAGTTGTTAACTAGAGGCAATATTTAGAAGTGTCTATTATCAAATAGCACTATACCTTAAGCTCATGTCCCGTTCAGGGTCTACTAACTTGTAGAACTCATCCAACAATGACAATTCCTCTTCAGACAATATTGGTACTCCATTCAACCCTTGTTTCAAGTCAGTTCGCACTTCGTCGTCTCCCAGTTTATCCAAAACATACTGTAGCTCAAGTACAGTTTTTAAACGTTTCTGTTCAGCTTCTTCTCTCATAAGCTGTTCCCGGCGTGCTGTCTTCTTTATTGTTTTCTGAATCTGTAAAAGAATGTAAACTATAAAACACCAAAATTACAACCTTGAAGTATCTTCCACTAAATTACAAGGATATACTGAAACCCACTAGAGTCACCTTGCACCAAACAATCCATTGCTGCTATCGGAAAGGCATTCTGAAAATAACTAAAACTGATGTGTCTTTATGAATAAGAGGATATTGGGAGAATCTGTATAACTTATTTAGTCCAGTGTAAATAAGATATTTCATTCAGCTGGGCTTAGTGGCACACACTTATAATTCCTACTCAATAGGCTAAGGCAGAGGGATCAAAGTTTGAGGTCAGGCTGGGTAACTTAGCAAGACCCTGTCTCAAAAAAAGAACTAGGCATGAACTTCAGTGATAGAATGCACCTGAATTCAATTCTAAGTACCACAAAAAAGGATGATTCCAAATTTAACCAATCTATTTTAACATAAGATATGTCTTAAGCAGCTGTTAAAAATTCAGAACACATCTTTTTCTAAATGGTAATATAACTATTGCTGCCAATGAATTTATGTATTTGGCATTTGTTCCTAAACAATCTAGCAGACAAGGGCAACAAGGGAGTGGAATGGGTACATATGAAATGATTACCCATGAGACAGATACCACAGAAGTTATGGATAGGTACAGAGATGTTCATTATATTCTTAAGTTTTGTATATGTTTGAAATTTTCTGATACTGAACCATATAAATATTAAAATTAAACTGAGTCAATTAAAAAAGAATCCTAAGCAATAATAACATCCCCAGCAATAATAAAAATATCTATATTTATCTCTGCTCTCGGACCCATTATTGACCCGTTATTCTAACATTAAGTACCTTCCACTAACTCACAAAAAGACACCAAAACCTACAATTGCCTGCGTGTCCCAACCAATCCACTGCTGGTATCACAAAAGCACTCCAGCACATTAAAAACTGACTAAGATTGATGTGTCTTTATGAAAGAGAATCCTGGCAGAAAAGAAAGTGGCAGTAAATGATAAAGCTAAGTATGAATTATTTTTCTTACTACACTTTTTCTTCCCTAGAAACGTTGAAGGGACAGCATCAGTCATACTCAAATATTTCTCTCTTCCTTTTTTAATGTTTAGCATCACCTTGGGGACACAGAAAGGTCAATCTTTTCAAAAACTCATTGCAGTATTTTCCTTTCCACATTTCCCCTTTCTCAAACTTCACAGGAATGAACTGACACAGAGAAAACCAAAAAATAGGCACAGTGCCTCAACTCCTGTAATCCCAGCAGCTTGGGAGGCTGAGGCAGGAGTATCACAAATTCAAAGTCAGCCCCAGCAACTTAGCAAGGACCTAAGCAACTTAGACAGATCCTGCCTCAAAATAAAAAAACTGGAGATATGGCTCAGTGGTTGAATGCCCCTGGGTTCAGTCCCCAGTATGATTTTTAAAAAGTAAAATATAAAGGACACATGAAATCTACATTAAAGGGAAAAAGGGACAAGACCTGAGAGGAATGATGAAGGTCACAAGACAAATCCATAATGGTAGCAGAGTGGGTAAATGATATGTTAGCAATAAATGGAGAGGACATGAATAATATATATGAGCAGACAGATATAACTTAGGATGGATAAGAAAGCTTTCAAGGAGAAGGTGACACCCATTAAAATGAATGAGTTTTTCAATCTTAGAAGAGGCAGTTTAGGTCTCTTTTAGGTGGGTGGAGACAGAAAACATGAAGAGGAAGGAATATGAAAGGAAATTAAGAAGCAAAAGAAGATAATAAAGAAAGCTACTTTCTTTACAGAAGTAGGGAAAAAGGTGAAAACTAGAAAAGGTAGGCTACAGCCAGGCTGAAGCTCTTGAATGCTAAATAAAATCACTGCCAATGAAATTAAAGGTTCAGACAAAAGTTCCTGAAAACACTACAGAGTTAAAATAAAAGCAAAGGAAAATACAGATAAGTTATTTAGTGACAAGGGTTTCAGAAATGCTGTATTAAATTATACAGCAACACTGTTTCTATCAACCATGAGGAAGGAAAGAGAAGAAAATGAAAAGGAAAGAATGAATGAATGGAGTACAGTTCATCAAGCCTGAAATTCTGACCTAAGCTAAGTGGAACAAACCTCTACCTGGGTTTACTATGGTCTTTATATGTCTCCCAAAATTCATGTGTTAGAAATTTAATCTCCTCAATATTACAGTCTTGGAAGGTGGGGACTTTGGGGAGATTTTTTAGGTCATAAGAGCTCATGAATGGATAAATACTGTTGTTAAAAGGGACTGTAAAAGTGGGTTCACTCTCTTACCTTTCTACCTCCACTATATAAGGATATGGTAAGAAGGTCCTCACCACAGGCTGGTGCTTTGGTCTTGGACTTCCCAGCCTCCCAAACTATGAGAAATAAATTTGGGGGAGGGGTAGTTTTACTGGGAATTGAACTCAGGGGCACTCAACCACTGAGCCACATTCCCAGCCCTATTTTGTATTATTAGAGACATAGCCTCACTGAGTTGCTTAGCACCTTGCTTTGCTGAGGCTGGCTTTGAACTCTCAGTCCTCCTGCCTCAGCCTCCTGAGCCACTGGGATTATAGGCATGTGCTACTGTGCCCACCTGAGAAATAAATTTTTGCTCTTTATAAATTACCCAGCCCATGGTATTCTGTTATACCAGCACAAAACAGGCTAAGATACTGTTTGGGGGAAAATAGTCAAAATTTTTCCAAATCAGAGAATTTTATAATTTCAATGATACTAGTCTTTCCTCAAATAAACTACTTATTCAGAACACTTAATTTTTTGTATTTTGTGTTAATTAGTGGAATTACAAGATGGTCGTCATCAGAACTAACGGAAACATGGAAGATGTTTACATGTATTTCCACAGCTCATTTTTTTAAACCAATGAGATTGTTAAGGTAACTACTGTATGACTTTTGTCCTATCTCAAAACTTAGTCCTGTTAAAAGACATCTTTCAGGTGTTACAACAAACTACATAGATTTGGGAGGCACCTTAGATATAATTG
The DNA here is from genome assembly GCA_020662805.1 of Glaucomys volans. Classification (NCBI taxonomy): domain Eukaryota; kingdom Metazoa; phylum Chordata; class Mammalia; order Rodentia; family Sciuridae; genus Glaucomys; species Glaucomys volans. The sequence continues at coordinate 91,995 of JAJEJO010001922.1, forward strand.
GATCCACCGAGCCTAGTGGCACAGACCTGCAATCCCAGAGACCCAGGAGGCTGAGGCAAGAAGATCTCAAGACCAGCCTCTGCAATTTAGGGAAGCCCTAAGCAATTCAGAAAGACCCTGTCTCAAAATAAGACATTAAAAAAAGAAAGGACTTGGAATGTGGCTCAGCGGTTAAGCACCCTGGGGTTCAATCCCTGGTACCAAAACAAGAAAAAACTGGATCGAATCTTCTCATCTTGTAGAGAGCTTAAAAATGTATTAGTCCAAAACATAAATTTTTCCACTAACCCTATTTGTAGCATTTCATAAACACATATATTATCTTTTACGTACATCTTGACTTAATGCCATGAAACTTCTCTGTAGTTCTTTTGCAAATTCCAAATTATTTGTGACTTCCTGGTACTTTGATACAGCATCCTAAAATGACAAAAACAGAACCCAACTTTACTAGAATCACGAGAACTGCAAAATTCATTTGCTTTTTCAAAATAGTAAGCATAAAATTTTTAATAAAATATAATATCTTTACCAGCTGATCTTGATTAAGCCTTTCTCCTTTATTCATTCGTTCCTGGTAATCATCAAGCTTACCCTATTTAAAAAAAAAAAAAAAGTTACATTCCATCTTCAAAGTATATGCCAACTTAAGGTAAAAATGAAAAAAACCCAAGCAATCTTCAAAATGTCTCAAATTTTGCCTTAAATATACTTGAGATATATTCCAGATTAAATTATATTAAACAGTAAATTTAATAGTGAACTAAAAAATAAATTCAAATAATCATCATTGCCGAATGATATCAAGTACATGAAAATCAATGAAACAATATCGCTAATCTTTTGGGGTACTCAAAAAAGCAGCAGACAAGTCCAGGCATATGGTTCCTAATCACATGGGAGAGGGTCACAATTTGGTTAGGATTCTGTTTCTACCCCAGTAAGCATATCAGCATTTATAGTGTTGAATTTTTGTGGCCTCCCTTCCCTTCTCCCTCCTTCACGGATTCATATGAAAAGACAGTATAAAAAGAGGGAATTTTCCTGAATATACACATGGGCATATATTGTCTTTGGTGTACTTTATTTATCTTGAATAACATGATATATTTCCAAGTTACTATTTTCACTAATGGGCAGTACACTAGTCAACAGCTTTGCTTAAGGATGAGGATAAATAATGACCCTCTGGTTTAAGATCACCTCTACTTGCCAAGTTGAAAATTTCAAATGTTTCCCACACAACTACTATTAGATAAGATCCCAAAGAAAAAGGATACTTAGGTAATACAAGAGTCAAGAATTGAGTTACTATTGTTAAGGGCTGGAAGATATGAAACAAAACAAATCTATACTAAGAGGAATATACTTAAAACAACTATAATAAATTTTGAACATATAGTTACTTAGCAATAGTAACATTAACTAAGAAACCAAATACAAAGGAACATAATAAAGAACATTCAGAGCTTCAGAAACTAGGTTAAAATCAATGGTAGTGAAGTTTTTTTTAGGTCAAATGATCCATTTTTCTTTGTACCAGAAACAAGACAACTCGCATAATATCCTACCCTGAACTGAAAGGTCACACTGCATGTAAACAAAACCAAGATAATTATTAAAACATTAAAGGCTAATGAAAGTATCTAATTTTATTTAGATGAACTACTTCACGCCAACAATAAACCCTCAGCTAAAGAGATATAAATTCAAGTCTACTGGTTGAAAAGTAGTTTAAACTGATCTGGTGAGCATAACCCCAAGTGCAAAAGATGTGTTGAATTACCTCAGAACACTCTAAGGGTCAACAAAAACAGCTCATTCCCTTTGAAAGAAAACAGGCTATTTTTCTTTTTTCCCTGGAACTATAGATTTAACCCAGGGGCACTTCTCCACTGAGTCACATCCCCAGTCCTTTCAGGGTCTCATTAAATCACTTGAGGCTGGCCTCAAACTTGTGATCCTCCTGCCTCAGCCTCTAGAGTTTCTGGGACTGATTAATAGGCATGCACCACTGATGCCAGCATCTATTTTTCTTTTAAGGAATAAGACACCAAACAAGTTTTGTTTTTAATTTATGACTCAGGATATTCCAATGCAAAAGAATTATAGTCAGAATTCCTCAATTAGAAACATACAAATAATAGCCCGGTGTGATGGCATATGCCCACAATCCCAACAACTCAGGAAACTTGAGGCAGAAGGACCACAAGCTCAAGGCCTGTGTTGGCAATAAGACCCTATCTCAAAATACAAAATTTAAAAGGCTAGGGGTACGTGTAGCTCAGTGATGAAGTGCCTACGGGTTCAATACCCATTACCTAAAACAAAGACATATACAGATAATAAAAGATTTGCAAATAGGTGGGCCTAAAATTCAGTGCTAATTTATAGCAAAAAAACCTGAACTAAACAGGGTACACAGAGGTGGAAGGTAGGGGTGCTGGTGACACTACTACTACCTTATATCTGGCATTCATTCTCTTCCTTTTTTCCTATACTATTACACACTTTTTAATTGTTAAATCTAGAATACACAGTAATTACACTCTCAGAGTAGAGTTTCTTTTGTACTATTAAATATTCTGCAATGAACACATAACAAAAAATAGTTATAATTATATGCAATATAAAAGATGTTAAGATGGACAGATTTGAGGATATTATCAGTACTTTCAAGAGCCATGAGCCTGTACTATCATAGGGTAAGCTACCAACAGCAGAAAAAAGTTCCAATTTTTTACACAACAACAAAGTCAGTATTTAGAATATCTGAGAGCTATGGCAGATTACATTTTTCCAAAATAGCTACAACATCTGCAGCCCCATATGTGATTTACAATGTGACCTTGGCACTCCCCCATTAAGACCTAGTCCAATTCCCCTAGTATTGTACCAGTATGGGCTCAAACCAGTACAATAAGTGATCCTGTCTGACTTTCAAGGCCAAGTCATAAAAGCAATCCATCTCTGCCTTATTTACTGGTCACTATATCACTTGTGTTTGGAGCCCCTGGCCATTCCACAAGAAATCCAATAACCCTGGGGTTGCCGTGCTAAAATGAAGCAAGCTATGAAAGAAGGTCTCTTTGAAGAATTCTGGTCAGCAATACTGTGTTCAAGTCATCCTACCCCAGACACCAAACATGAGTGAAAAAGTCTTAGTCTTCCTCAAGCATCGTAGAACAAAGACATCAACCCTGATAATAGGCAGAAATCTGTGAGCATAATAAAATGGATGGTTGTAAGCCCTTAAATTTTTTTGGGGGGGGGGGCGGACGACTGGGGGTCGAACTCGGGACTTGGCAAATGCAAGGCAGACGCTTTGACACTGAGCTACAATCCCAGTCCTTAGGCCCTTAAATTTTGGATTAGTCTGTTACATAGTAGTAACTGCAACAAGGTTAAAAGGAAAATGAAAAGTAGCTACCAAATCAAACTCTAGCTTCATGGTACACAAACATCTTTAAAGAACATTCTGTCAATGCAAACTATGTAAAAGGAGTGAGACAAAGTGGTGCATGCCTGTAATCCCAGTTACTCAGGAGACTGACTGCAGAAGGATTTCAAGTTTTGAGGCCAGTCTGGGCAATTAAGCAAGGCCCTATCTCAAAATTTAAAAATTTCTAAAACAGATGGGAATGTAGCTCAGTGGTTGAGCACAACTAACTTCAATCCCCACTATCGCCAACCAAAAAAAAAAAGAACTCTGCACAGCCAAAACAAAGATGTATTTTACTAAACTCATATACCTTTGTACTTTAGTGTTATATTATTGTTAACATATTTTTTGTTTTCTAACTCCCAACAACTTGAAAGCCAAGATTCTTAAAGTGAGAAGAATGGCTACTACTACCACAACAAATGAGTTAACTGTGATAGAAGAATTATGTAAGTCATAACTAAACAATCTCAAGAATCTCTAACATGAATTTTCAAAAAGCATGCCACAGTTCTTTTCTTAGCTAAATTTCCCAATCAAAAAATGCAGTAAACTAAATGAATGGAAGCTACCAGTCTTCCGTGAAATATATTTTCTAATCACAATAAAAAGTTTCATCATAACATTACAAAAGTTCTTCTGTTAACAATTAATACCTTCTATACTACTATTATAAATACATTATCCCCTGAACCTTGCTCAAGCTTCAGAAAAGCAGGTTTCTAAGCCTGGCCAAAGTTACTAAGAAATAGCGTTTACTGAAGAAATAACCAGAATTCATTAATAAAACTGCTGAATCACATAAAAAACTGTTTAGAGGTCATAAGTTTTTTCTTTATCCGTATCATATAGGATCTCCTGGCTATTGAGGTGTATAACAAGGAATCTTAATTGAAAGAAATCTCTGTTCACTGCTACATAAAATCAGATCTCTACATAGCAAGACTCCATGCTGGTCTAAGTCAGTGATTCTCATAATTCTCAAACCAGAAACATCAGTATCAGCTGGCAAACTATTACAAATGCAATGTCTCCAGCACTACCCTCAATCTACTCAATCAGAAATCTAGAATTAGGACCCAGCAACTATGTTTTACCAAGCTCTCTGGGCGACTGTGCATACCTAGTTTTGAGAAGCACTCAATATAGGTCAAAAATAATTCCCTTGTAATAGCAAATCCAATAATACTAAGAAGAAATTACTTTGAATCACACATGCAATACTGTGCCAGGCACAGTGACACACCTGTAATCCCAGGGACTCAGGAGGTTGAGGCAGGATGATTACAAATTTGTCAGACTCAGCAACTTAGAGAGACCTAAGCGACTCAGCAAGACCCTGTGTAAAATCAAAAGGGCTAGGGATATGGCTCAGAGGTAAAGTGTCCCTGCGTTAAATTTCCAGTAGCCAAAAAAAAAAAAAAAAAAAAATCTGAAAACTTGACTGCTGATTTGATTTCCAGTCAGCTTATAAATCTATTTAACCTAATAACACCTGCATAAGATCCATTTGTGATCTGAATACTGAAGGGTTACCACATTCTATCCCTAAGCAGTACTTTTGTTAAATCTTTGCACTGTGAGTTTAACCATGGAAAAAATACTTTATGATTAAACTCAGTGATAAATGTGAAAATTTGTACTAGAAGCAAAAAGCCTCTTAAGACAATCAATTCATCTGATTTTCTACTTTTCAAAACAGAGGTAGCTTTAGGTGATAAGGGAAAGGATATGGCCTTGCACTGGTCCAAATACTACAAGTTGCCTGATCTTTGAAAGAGAACTTGGAGACAAACGACAACAGGTTAAGTGGCTTTATTCCTCTTGTTAAATACTATTCAAGTGACTTACATAAAATCCAGCTAGAAAATCTTTCCATTTGGATTTAAAATTTATAATCTGAACTAAGTCAATATAGAGGGACTTGCTTGTTATGCTGACAGCTTCAACATTAACATCAACAAAAACGGGGGAAGATAGGAGCAAATGACTCCAAACACAACACTATTCTTCCCTAAGCTAGAATTTGTCTGCCTAAAATAGTGATAAAAACTAATTGGTCAACTACTCATATCAAATACATAAAATGAATATTAAGCATTTTTTCCTGGAGAATTTTTCTCCAGGAAAATTTTTCTCCAGAATATTTTCTTAGCATAAGATTGCTTCTTCAGAAAGCCCACTACAATGTTAGTAACACTAATCTGTCCTTTCTATCTTGAAATATTTATCAAGAAATTCAATTTAGGGTTCCTTTTTCAACTACTGAGCATCCTGGGCATTTTATAAAAATTGATTTATAGCATCAACTGGGCAAGATAAAAATCAGGTCATTTCCCAGAGTCTTGGAAAAGGAATCATGGAACAGAGGTGTGACTACACTCAGAGACAAACATTCAAATTTAAACTATCAGACAGCTAACTCTATCAGGGGGGCACTATTATCAATCATACTTCACCTTATTGTAAGCTGAGAGACAGTAGTTAAATAACTTGCCTAAAGTCACAAAAAAACCATTTGTCCCTCAATATCCCTCCCCTCTTACAAGGCCACTCTGGATTACAGGTGTTGCTGCATTTCATTTCTGCTTCTGGTGAGCTGTTTTCTTCCTTTCCTTTCTCAAATTAGACTATGTTGCTGAATCATACTACATCTCAATCTTCCAGTCTGCCCAGAGCTTTTCATCACCAAACTTACATCATTGAAAAATGGATTTTTAAATCACTACAGCAACATGGATATATCCAAGACAGATATCCTCCCAAGCTTTGCCCCTTTACTGTTATAGCCAGCAAATTCCATAAGTGGAATATTTTTAAATTACACATTTTTTTTTTTTTTTTTTTTTTTTTGGTTCCAGAGATTGAACCCAGGGGCACTCCACCACTGAGCTGCATCCCCAGCCCTTTTTTGTATTTGATTTAGAGACAGGGTCTCACTGAGTTGCTTAGGGCCTTGCTAAATTGCTGAGGCTGGCTTTGAACTCGCGATCCTCCTGCCTCAGCCTCCCAAGTGCTGGGATTACAGGCGTGCACCACCGCGCCCGGCTTAAATTATACATTTAAAAAATTATATATTGAAAAAGAGATTAACTCCAAAATAAATAAATAAATACATAAATAAATAAATATTCTTCAACTAGGTAATGTAGTCACAAGAAAAATAAGAAGGAAATAAAATCTGCAAAAAACTAATCTTGCTATCCAGGGAAACCACATAACTCCTGTTCTTAATTAAGGAGACCTCCAAACTGGGACACAATAATTAAAAATGAAGCCTAAAATAAAAAAAAGTTAAGAGCACCTAGATACACTTCTATGTATCCAGGTCAAATAGCTTTTAGAGTACATACAGTATGAACCTACAGAAAGACAAAATGCAGACAATGGAAGATTAAGATTTCTTTTCCTCTCAACATTCCATAATCTTTAGTGGCTTTTCCAGACATTATTTCAAGTCATCAATGCCTGCAGACCCCACCCTTCACATAGAGAAAGATCACGTCTGACTTTGTTCAAATAATGGACAAATGAATCTGCTTTCCATTCACTCTCCTCTAATTAAACTGAGAATCAGTAACTATAAAATTCATAGGAGATATCAAGTAAAAGTTTCATCAGTTTTTAAAAGGATAGTTGAGAAACATACAACACAATCCATAGAAGATCCATAACAACTATTTTCAAATGCAGGAAGCATACTCATGTAGTACTAGTCTGCTCTTCCAGAACACAAGTATTTAAAATTGGTGGGGGTGACTATAACTCTAACACCAACAATTCAAGAAACGTCCAAAACTTAAACACTCAGAAATGAGCATTTGCCAGGCCCTAGAACACTACTTAAAGCAGAGGATAAACAAAGATTTGTCAGGAATGATGGATTAAGGAACACTGAGAATAGTTTAAAAAAAAAAAAAATGCTAGAATTAGATTTCATCTATGAACTTATTATAGGATAATTTTTCAGGCAAGAATCCAAGAGTTTAACAATTAAAAAAACAAAGACAGCTAGGTGTGTTGGTGCACACCTGCAATTTCAGGAACTCAGGAGGCTGAGGCAGGAGGATCACAAGCTCCATGCCAGCCTTGAGGAACTTGGTGAGATTCTTTCCCAAAAAGGGCTTCAGGTGTAGCTCAGTGGTCAAGTGTCCCTGGGTTCAATCCCAGGTAAAAGGAAAGAGAGAAAGAGAGAAAGAGAGAAAGAGAGAGAGAGAGAGAGAGAGAGAGAGGAGAGGAGAGGAGAGGAGAGACAAGACAATCCTGTAAAACCTTTATTCATTGTCCAGGTAGGTAAATCTGAATAAACGTAAGCAGCTGACCCTGGCTAGAAAAAGCAATGTTAGAGTTCTAGTAGCACCTATTTTGAATTATAAAATCTTAAAAAGTCTCCAGGGTGGGGTGACACAGGCCTGTAACCCCAGGAGCTCAGCAAAAGAGGATGAGTTCAAAGTCAGCCTTAGCAACTTAGTAAGGCCCTGAGCAACTCAGCAAGGCCCTGTCTCTAAATAAAATAAAATTTAAGGAAAAAAAAAAAAAATGGCTGAGGATGTGGCTCAGTTGTTAAGCACCTCTGGATTTAATCCCAGGTATCAAAAAAAAAAAACCTTAAAAATAAAAAGTCTAAAGCTTGGGATTTGGTATGTGGTTCAGTGGTAAAGCACATGCCCAGCATGAACAAGACCCTGGGGTTCAATTCCCAGCACCACAAAAAAAGTCTAAAGCTTGTGGACTTGAAAAACAAATGATTACAAATAATGTCAAAGGATACCTTTTGAATTATTAGTTGCTTTAACAAAGCTACTCATGAGGATGATTCCACACAACAGTTATACACATTCCTTGAGAGTTCAAAGCAAAGAGGTGAACTCTAATTCAAAATGGAGAACAGGAGGGGTTTTTTAGTGATTATTAAAGCATATTAGTTATTTCTATGTTTAAATAACAGTATTGAGGGGAATGCAAAAATATCTAGCTTATGATAGTTCTAATATCAAGCATTATCTTTGTTTTCCTAACACTATTCACAAATTTTGCTTATTACCCAGAAAAAGTGTTTTACTTGCCTACTTAACATTGCTGCCTACCTGAAACAATGAAAAGAAATAAAAATTCCATTTCCATTTTTTTTTTAAAAATCACTGCAAGTAAATAACTGTAAAAAATATTTTAGCCAGGAACGGTGGTGCACGCCTGTAATCCCAGTAGCTCAGAAGGCTGAGGCAAGAGGATTGCAAGTTCAAAGCCTGCCTCAGCAATGGAGAGGTGCTAAGCAACTCAGTGAAATCCTGTCTTTAAATAAAATACCAAAAAAAAAGCATTTTTACCCTCATGTATTAATCAATTTTAATGAATTTTCCCTTCCATCTTCAGGGTTTTGTTAATGAAGCTACAAATATTTCTACGAAATGACAATCAAACTTGGAAATACACAGCACTATGTACAAACAAGGCACAGTGGAAATACTGGGACTGACACACAATAGAATACATCCATTGATAGTCTCCCAACAATTAGAAGAACATGTAAGGTTAAGAACATAAAGCAGTAAAAAATGTCAAGGAAGTGTAGAGACAATAGGTAGTAAAAGTTGTTAAAGAAACAGATTACTTCAATTGAGCCTGGTCAAAAAGCACACCTTCCCCTTTCCTCAGGAAGTATGAATTTTGAACTCTGCCCGGTGAAGTTCTCTTTCTATCCATGTTTTTACACTCACATTTCTACCTAACAAAATCATTGGTAGAAAAAATAAATGAATGCAAGCCCATCAATTTTCATTTCCAGTGTTGGCTGAACTTCCCTTTAGATACTTCTCACTCTTCCCAACTATTAGAAGATATCTAGGAGCTTGGAACACAAGAACAGAGATGGAAAGATTGTCACACCTACTATTTCTCTCCACTGGTTATGCTTTCCCAAAATTTTTCTGGTTTAACAACATACCAGGCTTCAGTGGAAAACTGACAAATGTGCATTTGGGGGATTATCTAAGCAGAAAGAAAAACTTCACCATTTGAACTTTACAAGTTAATTTCATTACAACAATATACCTCCCAATAACTGATACACTGGGATTTCACCAAACTGATATTCTCAGAACCCCATTACATGAACAACCTAGAAAGTTCAGCAATAGGACATTAATAAAGATAAAAAATTTTTAAAATAAAAAGCTTTTATTCCCCCCTCTCAGCTTTTTAAAACAAATTCTATTTTAAAGGATTTGAAACAAAAGGTCTTACTTGGTTCTACACAACAATTAAACATTAAGAATCACACTTAATACTGTAAAACACTACAAATTCTAATTACACCCATAAAACATTATAAGAGACACTGAAACTCACCCATTCCTACCTGGGTCATTTTATATAAGCATCTCTATTTCCTCTTCTGTAAAATTAATTAGGACTAAAAGCTAAGGTCTCCTTAAGTTCCTTTTTAAAAAACTTAGATTCTGTAACAATATGATAATAAAATTAATGACAAAGTTGTCAGTTTAATCTTCAAGTTAAAATGTTTTTTAAAGATGAAATAGTACTAAACTAATCTTCATATAACCCTAAATATAAACTAAGAAATTACTTAAAACTATGGCAAATTGTATGCTCACTCTGTAAACCACACAAAATATATCCTCATTCAAATATCTGCCACATGCAAAGTATCCTAGAGTAAAATATTTTGGCCAGGTTAAAAAAAAAAAAATTCTCACTACAATACTTATGACTCTGCTCTCACCCCAGAAAGAGAGACCTGTATTATCATAGGAATTCACAGCTTAACCTTTTAAAATACTTCCCTGTTACATATATACAGAGAAAGAGAGAAAGAAACAAATTAAGCAATATAACTTTTCTCCCCCTGTGGCAAGGTGAAAGCAAAACAAAGTAATCTTGTTCTCAAATTAAGCATTATAGCCTTTTTTCTGAGACAAGGTGAATGCAAAACAAAGTAACCTTGCCCTCTGCATTGCAGAGGAATAGCTCTTGCAACCAATGGAAAAGCTGACACAATGACATCCTAAATGTCAGGAAAAACTTCAGATGTTAGACCCCCAAAAAGATTTTACTTATAAAATAGTTAAGAATGGGTTTACTTCAAAATATTTAAAATAAATCCTGTACAACAGATGCAGAGGCACACCTCAATGCTCTAAAAAGTATTCTCACTCACAACTCATTCTTTTTTGTGAGTATTATTAACTACAAAGACATACAGTACCTAAAGGCTTTAGGGAGCGGTGTAAAAATACCACGCTTCTGGCATCAGTTTTGGTGACAGGTTATTTTGTTTTTTGTTTTTTGATTTTTAAAGCAAGAGAATATAGGTTAATCTTTCAGTTACCAAAGTTACTAGAGTATAAACCTATTATATTTACAGAGTATAATACTTAAATGTCATCTACTCACACATCCCTTATTCTACTTCAAACCTGATTTCATCTTCTAATATCAAATGAATTTTCTTTTCAGTTAACATTAGGACTTGGTTTCAAAATACCATCTTGCATAGCCTAAGGCCCAGTTTTGTGCAAATGAACTGATGAAGAAAACTAGGTAGAAATATCACTCAATTCAATATTACTTGTACTTTAATCAGTTAAAAATTTTGCAAATCAAGTTTTACATTTGATTTTTCTTTATCACAGCTGTATTATTCTCTTCACTAAGCATTCATGTACTTTTTATTAGCCAAATTTCAAAAACCACCAAGCCATTTACTTGCATTATGTAAAAGGATCATATTTCATCAATGTTAAGCATGCATTTTCACTGAACAGATGCTTAGCTTTCCTCTAATGGCTCAAATAATTAAAAAATAACTTTTTTCCAAATGAAACACAATCATTTCAATTCTCTTTTAAAGTGATACTATATCATCTATTAGTCATTTCTGTTAATATACTTGATTTTACAATCCAGCATTTTGGTCCAGAAGGTTCTAGCAAGAACTGGTAAGAATAAAATGCAGTTCAAACACAAGATGCAATTAAATTGACTTAAAAAAAAAAAAAAGTTGAAAAGAGTATCTTACTTTAACTTTGTAACTTTTTTCTAAAAAGAAATTCAACACTGATTTGTAAGGCAAATCCTATTTTTAGGTGCATTAGAAATAGTGCTCACTCCTACTGAAAAATCAGTTATTAAATCCTCTCACACAGCAATCATCTAGTTAAAAATAATTAAACAAAACTATGTGCTTAAATTAGGAAAAAGCCTTGAGTTTTTCATAAAGTAAATATACAGTTCTAATAGCAAGGCATATGGGTAGTTACCTCAACTATTTAACAAGTAGGTAGCTCAGTCTGTGGCTTATCAAGAAGTCTCACCAAACTGTAACTTGACCTTTCTGACTCTACTCAGCACCCCAAAACACTGAGAAAAAAAAAAAAAAAGATACTAAATATGTTAATTTGTGCAGTTTGTTAAATCCCCATCAATAATCTCTATTAATATTAAGTACATTACTTTCCCCTACCAATGTATAGTTTAAGTAATACACATCTATACACCAGTGATCATTTGATTCAAGTTCTCTATGGGGCTTATAAACTAGCTATCTTGTACTTTTTGAGATAAGCTGAACACTAGTATTCAAAAGTCACCTCATTAATAGATTGGCTGCTAGTCAGTATCTGACTTTATATGAATGCCTTTGAAGAATATGAATTTCTATACTTAAAATATTACATCATTAATATTCCCATTCTAGAATAGACATTTCCTAGAAATTCTGAAGTTAAGTCATTCAAGCATCAGCTAGATTAACAGAAATGTTTACTGCATTAAGAGGGTTTAAAAAGATACCCAAGTTAGTCTCAATTTCAAATAGGTTAGCAAAAGCTAAATCACAAGGCAAGACTCAAAAGATAGTTGTCTTAGGTATGCCTACTGTATTCCACATTTGAATGCTGTTACTTAAAATTACCTCACTAATAAACATAAATCTATTATTTCAATTACTTATAATAAAACATATCTGTATACCAAAACAATAATCAAAAGAACTAGATCTCTCAAGATTAGTATATCTTTCAATTTCAAATAAAGTCCAGGAAATTCAAGTAAAATCTCCAATCTTCAGTACTGAAGGAAATGAAACAGAATATCAAAGCTTAATATTTGCTTTAAAACTCTCCCCAAAATGTAAAATAAATCAATAAATAGGCAATTAAAGTAACTGAGACCTAAATATCACCATTTTTTTCCAACTTACTTCCCAAAGCCCTAATTTTAGCCAAATATTATCTCAAAACCAAGAAGCGGGGTAATGTGCATTTTAATGTGATTTCTTCACAATTCAAGATGTTACACTAAATGTACTATAGACAGGCAACCAGAAGCTATCAGAGCAAAGTTATATTTTACTTTTTAAGGTAAAAGGAAGTTAGTACAATAGTCAGATATAATCACCCCATTTTTTATATTACCTGTGTCTCCCTTTCCACTGCTAATCTTACTGAAAGTTGAGTTACTCTGCCAAGACCCTTTCTCCACCTAGCTACACACACACACACACACACACAGAGTTGGTACACTGTCCTGCGCTAAAATGATAAAACAAAAGGCCGACCTGAAGATAGATCTCACCGTTCGGCCTACAATGGCTAAATAATTAATTTTTTAAAATTGTGGGTGTGGCTCGATTTTTTGGAGGGGGCGAGCGAGGCCAGCCGGAGAGCGGCTGCCCGTCTCAGCCCTCCCCCTCTGCTTTCGCTTTGTGCTCACAATGCAGCTCCTGTAGAGCGCTTCCCTCTCCCCGCAGCCGCCGCCATGTTAGACACTCTCTCCATGTGCCCGGAGACCTAGCGACCGTCTCAAGACTACGCGGGACCCACCCCCCGATGAATCTCAATGAGTGCAGTCCCCCTGCCCCTTTAAGAGTCCCCCAGGGGCAAAAAGTCACCGCAGAAAATCATCTCGCGACAGTCGTGGGTCTGAGGCTCGGGGGGCACCTACACAATTGAAACAAAGAGGGAGTCGCAGGGGAGCCCCCCCCCCGAGGGGGGCGGGGGACCGCGAATCCAAGACCCTCTCCACCTGGGCCGGCGGCAACGCGATCCTACTCCAGGCTCTAAACACACTTCGCTGCCGCGGAGGCACAGGGGCCACTCAGGCTTCGAGCCGGTAACGGGGCGGACAAGACCCACGGCAAGGGGACGCAGGCGGCCCAACTCCACGAGGCAGTCGGTTGCGCCCGAGCCCCCCACCCGGCCCGCTCCCTGTCTTCCCACTGGCCCCGTCAAAGACACCGGCCTCGGGGAAGGAGAGAGGTCCTGGCGACCGGCCCCCGCCCTTGGCATCCCACCCCCGCAGGCCGAGGCCAGACCCACAGCAGAAGGATGAGGAGGCCTGGGGCAGTGCGCGTCCGCATCAGGTGACAGGCACCTCCCCTAGGAGCCCGTTTTCCCGGCACCGAGCGCCGGTCCACCGTGGAGACGCGGCGTGGGGGCGGCGGGACCTGGTGAAGCGCCAGACATGGGAGGAAGTCAAGGCTACCGCTGCAGGGTCCGGGGGCGCTGGCCCGGCCGCCGCCAGCCCTCCCTCTCCCGCCAACTCCTGGCACCTTTTTCTTCTCCAGGTTCCTAAGTTTCTTGTCGATCACCCCGAGAATCTGCTTCATGGCCTCGGTCTGGACAGCGCCGGTGCCGGTTGCTGGGTGCTGAGAAGCCGGCGCAGCTGCTCCGGCCCCCGCTGCCGCCTCACTCCCGGAGGAACCCGACGTCGGTGGCGGTCCAGACGACTTGCTGCCGCTTCCGCTGTGGCTGGTGGCCGAGGGCATCTTTAGACCGAGAGGAGAGAGAAGAAAAAGCGGGAGGAAGGACAAGAGCGGCGAGTCAGGAGACGGACGGAGCGAGACGCGGGACAAAACGCGCAGCCGGCGGGAGCCTGCGCGAGCGGTGGGGGAGGGGGCGGCGCGCGCCGCCGGCAGGAAGAGAACGCGGGCGCGCGCGCGACCCGCCAGCGGGGCGCCCGGCTGCCCCGCCCCTCCCCCCGCGCGAGCCGCGGCCAGGCCCGCCCGCCCCGGGGCACCGAGCTCGGGCCGGGGGCGGGGCCTCGCAGCGCGGCCGCCAACGGCTAGTACAACGGTCCCACCGGGGCGGGCCGGGACTCGTCGCCTTCCGAGGGATGGGAGAGGTCAGGGCCAGGGGTGGAGAAGGACACTGGAAATGGTGGAGGGGGTTGGGAGGACTTGAGGACAAGCCCCTCGCGACGCTCCGGCCAGTCCGGAGGTAAAGGACACTGGGGTGCAGCGGCCCTCTTCCCCTTCAGCGCCTCGGTCCGGGTGGCGCTCACCGTGCGCGCGCGGAACTGCTGGAGATCCCGAGTGGGCTGCTGAGGGGGCGAGGGTGGCGCTGCGTTCCGGGCAGTGTAGTGCGCTCCGTGGGCGCAGGCAGCTTCGCCCTGTCCCCGCTGCACCGAGAGCCGCTCCTAGTGAGGCGAGCGCCGGCAGCAGGAGGGACTTAGACAGCCAGCCCTCGGGGCGCGGGGGGCGGGAGAAGCGGGGCGCGGGGGCCTTCGCAGCCGTAGGGCTGCCCGGAGCGAACGCCTGCTGGGAAGCGCCCGTCCTGCCCCCTCCCCGCAGGGTCTAAGCCCCTGCGCCGCGGGGCGGCCACACGTCGCAGGTCAGAACGGCTCCCGGAGGCCGTAGGAGCGGTGCCTTGCGTTTTGAGCGAAATCGAAGCTGGGGTCCTTCAGGCGAAGTCGCTTGACGTCCAAATGGGACCAAAAGGTGTCAAGCAGCTGCTGTGCTGCTGGCGACTGCCCCGTGAAGATCCCTTTTTTGGGGGGGGGGGGGGGGCAAAGTGAAGGGGTACGTGGGGTGGGAGGGTGGTGTATTCCCAGCTTCTAGAATTCTTTCTGTACGCACACCAAGCGAACTTCCTCACCCCAAGAGGTCTTCTGATAAAAGGACAATTCGCAGCTTACCCACAAAACGATCACCCAGTAACACAGGAGTTTCTCTGTATGAGCGTGGTTGGTGACTTTTGAAGTCTTAAAACTACGGGCTCTTGTTAAAGGTCATTTTCAGCCACTCTGAACTGACATGTATCTAGTAGGCCTGAATATTATGAATTATTAGGCATTTCGTTTAAGATTTACCTAAAACTTTGAGAATGTTGAATGAAATAACCTTTTCCTCCGAGAGAATTATTCCGGGCTTGGGGTGGGTTGGGTGTGGACAGCAAACAAAATGAGAAACCAACTGCTGGAGGGAAATGTATTAAAAGGAACACAATCAGTGGAAAATTCAGCAACAATGTTGTATGGAAGCAGTAAATTACCAATTTATAATTTAAATTCCATGAAAAGGGGATTTAGATGAAAGTTCTACCAAACCCACTGTTCCCTGGGGAATAATATGAGTAATACTGGCTGGCAACAGTGCATCCTGAGGGATCCTGGGCAAACAGCAGTCTCTGGCCTTTAGATATTCCAGTTAGCTGCAAGTCTGCTATATAATCATTCAAATATTTATTGAGCACCTTACTGTATGCTAGGAACTCTTCGGTGCTGGGAATTGTGATCAAAATCTCTAGTTTCATGAAGTTTACATCTCTAGTTTACATGAAGTAGGGGAAAGACAGGTACATGTCAGTGAATTGATAAGGGAAAAGTTTTGCAGAGTGATATAAGAACCAGAACTGAAGGAAATGAAGAATGCCAGTTACCTTGAAGAATTTTCATTGAAGGGAACACAAAGTACCAAGATCTGAGGTGAAATGCTTGAGGATAAGCAGTGAGGCCACAATGGCTGGTGCACAGTAGGAGATTAGGAGATCTCCAAGACAAAAAGGAACCAGTCTTGTACAGCCTGATAGGCTACTGGGAGGACTGTGGCATTCACTAGAGAATCTTAGTTTCATGGTCAACCGGTGTTTTAACCACCTCCTGCAGTGTAAAGAATTTACAGAAAGTGTTTTGGAGGTGAGAGGGTGGAGCAGAGCAGAAGCTAGGAAACCAGTGGGAGGCTATTGAAATAATTCAGCCCACATAGAGTGGCTAGGGGCAAGGTCAAACCGTGAAGGTGATGACAAGGGTAGGATTCATTATATATCATAATAGTGGAAGCAGATTTGCTAACCAGTTGTATGTCAGATATGAGAAAAGTGAAAGTTGATCTGTGGTTATTCAAGATTTAAGGACCTAAACTATACTTAGCACTATGATAAACAATTATGCTTAGCCTAGAGGCTGGAAAGAAAAATTACAATTCAGCCCAACCACTATCAACTATCATCACCACTAATGCAGACTTCAGGCCAGACCTACTGAGTTAATCTGCATTGTAATAAATCTTCAGGAGATAATTATGTCCATAAAAGTTTCAAAAATCAGATTCCTCAGAACTTGACCAATGTTAGAGATCAGATATAGTCCAGTAGACAAATTCTTCTCAGACCAACAGAATCAGAAATTCATGTGAAGCCCAGCAATGTGTGCATTAATAAGCCCACTAGGTGATTCTGATGCATGTCAGAGTATGAGCATCAAAGAGATCTCTAATACTTCAGGATTTGATTTGGAAAGGGCTTGTGATAAGGTGTGCCAAAGAAAGGCCCCTTCTGCTTTTCCTTGATATTTAAACCAGTAGCAGTTACCCAAGGTAAAAACTCATGATAGTTAAATTAGGATCTTCAAGGAAAAAGATGTTTAAGAGAAAGCAAGATGAGTCAATACAGATAAAGATTCACCTTGGGGTGTTCAACATATTCCATAGAATATCAAATGGGTCCATTTCACAACCCATAGAGCAAGGTAGGCTAAGTTATTCCACAGTACTAACCTTGAAAGTTCTGTGGCTTAACACAGGAATCCTCAGACCCTCAGACTACAGTCCGGTAGCCAAGTGACCCTGCCATCTGTTTTTATAAATAACACCACCACATCCCTTCATGTACAAATGTTTTATGATCAATTGCATGCCACACAAAGAGCTGAATAGTTGTGACACAGAAGATAGGGCATGCAAAACAAAATACCATCTCCTAGCCGGGCATGGTGGTGCACGCCTGTAATTCCAGCATCTGGGAGGCTGAGGCAGGAGGATCGAGAGTTCAAAGCCAACCTCAGCAACTTAGTGAGGCCCTAAGCAACTCAGTGAGACCCTGTCTCTAAATAAAATACAAAATAGGGCTGGGGATGTGGCTCAGTGGTCGACTGCCCCTGGGTTCAATCCCCAGTACCAAAAAAAAAAAAAAAACAAAAAAAAAAAACCATCTCTTCCTTAACCAAGAATGTCCACAAATTCTTGGCGTAAAGCAATAATTGGCACACATCCATCACAGTTCAGAGGACTCTGCTCAGTAGACTCAAGCTAATGGAAAAGCCATATCTCAAGTGTTGCTGATAACTATGCCCATAAAGAGAGAAAACTAGGGAGTATCTCTAGTAGTTAAATGCTTCAGACAGGTAGACATGCAGTGTGTGCCACTTACTTTACCCCTTCAACCATTAGGGGATCAAGAGGTGCTATTCTAACAGATGCCTAGTAAGAAACTGGGTGAACCCAAAATATCTGGTGAACAGATATAGCTATTGTGCTTTCACTCCCTATAGTATGCCATCTTGATCCCATTTCCTTGATGTTGTGACATTCTTGCAGTGTCAGCAAGTCCAGGGAGACGAATAAATATAATGCAAAACTGTGTCTTTAGTCTGACTTCCTGCCCAGGTCAGTGCCATGATCTCAGTAAGCCAAATTTGTCAATTTCCTATTTGACAGAAAGGGGACTGAGGCTTTGTTTCTGTGCATTTTTTAATGCTTTAATTTTTTTTTCTTTTTGTACTAGGGATTGAATCCAAGAGTGATTTACCACTGAGCTACATCCCCAGCCCTTTTTATGTATTTTGAGACAGGGTCTTGCAAACTATCATTGGGCCACACTAAGTTGCTAAAGGTGGCCTTGAACTTGCAATCCTCCTGCCTCAGCCTCCCAAGTCGCTGGGTTTACAGGTTTGTGCCAGCACACCCAACTAAACTTTTATTTCCCTAATGCAAACCAGGCAGTGGGGTCTTTGTTTCATCGAAGAAATAGGATATTTAAAGGGATAGCTCAACAAACAAGTGAGAAAACAATATGTAAGTGGAAACACTTTCCCAAGTGTTCCAAATTTTAGTACTAAAATGTACATAATACTTTCATATTTTAATGTAAATGTCAGTCCCCCAAACTGACATTCACTGGTTTAATTCATTAGACCACAACACCCTGAAGTCTCCAAGTGAATAATTGAACTATTTATCCTGATAGTTTTGGCAAAATAGTCCAACTGCTTCAACTTGAATTACTCAACTAATGCCAAATTTGTGACAAAAGTGGAGGTCTTTCATCTAAATTACATGAAGTGCATCTTTGCTTATGGTTGACAATGAGAAACCTGGTCAGAGTATGAACCATACTGTTCACACAAGGCTCTTAAAATCTCTTAGATTTGTTTTTCAGTCAGTTTACTACACATCATCAGTGGATGTTTCTGTCATAATTTTCCCAGTACTGCTTTTTCTGTGACAATTTAACCAAATTCATTAGCTGTGTGTCCATGAGCCACCACTAACCTGAGCTTTTCAAGGGGAAGACAGCAGTTATTTTGTTCTGTTTTTTTTTGTAATATATATTTTCAGAAGCAATAGCATGCCTGGCACAAATATTTTGTCAATAAATACTGTGTGTTAACACATTAGTGCAGTGTAGATTTCATTATAATTGATCCATACTGTCTCTATGGTTTCTTATTTTCTGGTCATCAGCTAAGAGAGCATCGACATCTCATACATATGTGGAGCGTAACTTCCCATTCTTGTGGTTGTACATGATGTGGAGTTACAATGGTCGTGAATTCATGTATGAACATAGGAAAGTTATGTCTGATTCATTCTATTGTCTTTCCCATTCCCACCCCATCCCTTCATCTCATACCCTCTGTCCAGATCAGTGAAACCACCTCTTCTTAATTGCAATATTACATTTAATAGAGCTTCATATTTTGTAGAGAAATAAGTTCAGAGTTTTTTCAAATTTCACCAAATACTATTGTCTCACTAAGTTGCTTAAGGCCTTGCTAAATTCCTGAGGCTGGCCTCAAACTTGCAACCTTCCTGCCTCAGCCTCCCAAGTTACTGGGATCACAGGCGTACACAACTGTAACCGACAATACTGTTGTTTCTTAATGAACAGTCTTAAAACTAGACACTGTTTTCAACATAAAAGGAAAAATTCTTTGGTCAATGTACGAAAATCTTCCATGAAGTTACAAATGTAAACTGCATATTGTTTTAACTTCACATTTCTATTCCAGTGGTCTTCAACCTGTAGTGATTTTTCTTCTCGGGACATTTGGAAATGTCTAGAGGTATTTTTAATTATCAGAACTTGAGAGGATGGTATTAATTGTATCCAGTAAGTAGAGGCCAAGGATGTTCCTTAAACATCCTACAATGCATAGAATAAACTACATAGAATTAGTCAGGCCAAAATGTCAATAATGCCAAGGTTGGGAATGTCTGTTTTGTTTTAAAAGACCAAAACCAATAGTCATTCGTTTTAGCACTTAACAAATAAAAACACTGAGATGACATTGGGGTCGGGGAGTTCATTGGAAATAAAGAGTGAAATAACATAAAGCTGAACTATGAACAGATCATCACCATCTTGCATCTTGGCAGCTGATGCCTAATCCTGGTCTTCTCAGGCAGCATGTATACTATATCATTTCTCCCACTAATACAACTCTCTGTGAACAATAATTTGAGAAAAATAATTGCTTTCAAATGACAACTGCTCCACAAATTTTGTAAGGATTAAAACATTATGTGTGTCATAAGTTACACAGTGGGAGAGTATAAAAACTCATTAGCTTATTCAAGATTGTTCCTACAACTAGTCAGGATATATATTATTTCAGGAATGAGAATAACAGCACAATGCTCCCAATGTTTGAAGTTTACCCTTCAAGCGTTAATAACTTCTTTTCCCAGTACTGGGAATTGAACCAAGGGACACTATATCACTGAGCTACAGCTACAGCCCCTTTATTTTCAATTTTATTTTTTTATTTTGAAACAGGATATTCCTAAATCGCTGGACCAGTCTCAGCCTCCCCAGTTGCTAGGATTACAGGAGTGTGCCACAGCTTTTGGCTAACATTTTTTTAATCTTGAGGATCTAAAATGTTAAAGGTTTCCTAAGCATTAAATCTCTAAATTAAAGACATGAAAAAACGTTATAGAAAGACACAGGTCCTGCATTTGGTTTTGTGTGTGTGTGTGTGTGTGTGTGTGTGTGTTTTTCCCACTTGTATAGAGTTCCAGTGGATTAAAATTTACAAAGAAGAGAGGTATACAAGCCCCACTCACTAATGTTCATTCTTAATGCTGTGCTTCTTAAAGTGGGCAAGGACCACCAATTTCAAAATCACCTAGGATTCTTGTTGAAATGAAGATTTCTCAACTCCATCCCAGATAGTGCATCTACAATCTCAGAATCTGAGACCTAGGTCTATACATTTTAAAAATCAAACTCCCCTTTGCACATTCAAGTTTGTGAATCTCTATTCCATATAAGTAGACTGGACATGACACTCATTTTCACACACACACAAAATAAGTGCCAAGAATATTCAAACAAAATGCTTCTTTTCAGGGTTTCCTCTTATCTCTCTTTTCAGGCAGTGTTGTGAGAATCTCTTAAATAGGGCAGATTGACAATGACTAGGCAGGTAGAAAAGGACAGCAAACCCGTGTGTGATTCTGGAAGAAGCAAATGGATTCCAAGATGGGGGAAGGGAGAACGTGGAGAGAAACATGCTGAGAAAAGAATGCACTCAGAATGGAGAAGAGCAGGTGAGGGTGGGGGAAAGGAAGGGTGACTCAGCAAGTCTGCAGTGCACTAACGTACATTGCACTGGAAAAGCTGATAGGCAAGAAAAAGGAGGGCGGGTTGGAGCAGTTACCTGAAGCCTACAGGGATCCTCGCCCTGCTAGCTGGACCCGCCCCACGAGCGGCTGATTGAGGCGGGGCGGGGCCCATATTTGCATATGATGCGCTTTTAGCCTAGTAAGTCTTAGAGTGATGCTGATACTGCAGGTCTGGGGACCACATTTGAAGAACTAGAGAACCAGAGCAATTTTTTTAAAAAAATGTTTACTATAGAAGTAAGGCAAAATCTAAGGAGATAAAATAATACTTTCTGCTGGTGGTTTTTGTTTTATGTTGGACAGGCTAGTCATGATTTTTTCAGATTTTGCTTTCAGAGGGCAGTGAGAGAAGGAACAGGCAAGGTTTTCTCTAGGCCCTCCTGTCTAATCCCAAAGCCTCTGACAGTCCTGAAGTCCTACTGCAAAATCACGTTCCGGTGTGTTCTTTGGAGCTAAAGCTGAATTCACATGAATACTGTGTTCCCATTCACCTAAAGAAAAAAAAAAGAGTATAATTCTTGAGGATGGTCCACGCTGGTTTGATAAGAAAATTTTTTAAAAAAAGAAGAAGAGAGGATACTGTGGCAGGGAATACATTTGTGTCACTTTTTCACAGAAACAGAAAACCATAATTATTTTTTAAACCTCTGCTCTTTAGGGGCTAGAGTTGTGGCTCAGTGGTAGCACATTTGCCTGGCACGCGTGAGGCACTGGGTTCGATTCTGAGCACTGCATGTAAATAAAGGTCCATTGACAACTATAAAAATATTAAAAAAAAAGATTCAGGGATGACCACCTTTAAAAAAAAAACCTCTGCTTTTTAAAAAATTGTCAGTCATACAAGCTTATTGCAAATAATTCAGATAATAATAAACTGTGCAAAAAGTAAAACAGTGTTGTGTAATAACTTTATTCTCCTGTAACATCATAAATTCAACCCAAAGTGTACAATTCAGTAGTTTTTAGTAATATTTGGAGGGTAAAGCAACCATCACCATTATTTAACTTTGCTATATTTTTATCATCTCCCAAAGTAATATGTGCTCCATTAGCAATAACTCTGTTTATCCTTCTCACCAGCCCCAGGTTTTCACTAGTCCAGTTTCTGCCTCTATGGATCTAGTTGTTCTGGACACTTTATATAGATGGCTCCCTACAATCTGTGGCCTTTGTGTCTGGATGATTTCATTTAGCAGAGTATTTTCAAGGTCCATCCATGTTGAAGCATGTATTTCATTCAATGGCCAATATCCCATTGCATCAATAATACTGTATATCCATTCAGCAGCTGATAGACATGTAGATTGTTTCCACTTTTTGATTTATATGAATAAGGTTGCTGTGAGCATTCATGTACAAGTTTGTTGAATGAAATGTTTTCAATTCTCTAGGTCTATACCTAGAGTAAAATGGTAACTCTGTTTAACTTATTAAGCAATTGCCAAAGTGTTTTCCAAAGTGACTGTGCCATTCCATTCCCACCAGCCATGCAAGAGGGTTCCAATTTCTTCATATCCTTAGCAACCCTTGTTATTATCCATCCTTTTTTTGTCCTACCTGTGCTACTGAGTACCTCTCCCCACTCCACCCCCTTGGTACTTGAAATTGAACCCAGGACCATTGAGCCCACACCATTGAGCTGTGTCCCCAGCCCTTAGTGAGTGTATCACAATAAAAAGTACTATGTCACTGTGGTTTTGATCTGCTTTGCTGGCTATTTTTAAACATAATTTATTCTTCCCTTCTTTGGGTGGTTAGGTATGGTTTTGCAGAAAACATGGGAAGGAGAGTCACATTTCAAGTCTCTTACTTTATAAATCAGGATTGTCACAGATCCAATGTCTACACTGCCAGCCAATGCTACAAAGTACCTAGGTGATGAGGCTTTGGGAAGAGAGCACCAGGAGAATATACCAGCAGTGGGTGGATACGCCAGCATGTCTAATAATTAGAACCTGATTCAAATTTAGGCAAGATAGATGGTTGCTTACCTGAAGTTTGATTTTAGCATAAGGAAGACTTCTCCAACTCCTTATTACTCCTGCAAGTCTGTTCACTCAACAGCACTCAGCACTTTATGTTTGCCAGGCACCATACATGTTGATTCACATGTTGAATAAGACATAATTCCATGGTCCTGAGGAAATAAGTGTTGAAGAAGCAGACAGATAAAGAAATAAAATTCAGGGTTGTGTACTGCATAAGGTATCACTACACAGTCACCAAAATGGTTAAAAGTTTTAAAAATTGAAATGTACAATGAACATAGAGTAACTGAAGTTCTCATACTCTGCTGGTGGGAGCATACACTGCCCACACTATTTTAGAATAGTATTTATCATTATCTCTTAAAGTTGAATAGTCATGTATCCTATAATACAGAAATTCCACTTGTATATATCTAGCAAAAATACATATGCACAGTTAATGAAAGGCATGTACAAGAATATTTATAGTAACATTATTCTTTTTTTTTTTTTTTTTGCGGTACTGGGGATTGAACCCAACATTATTCTTCGTAAACAAAAATGGAAAATTCAAATGTCTATCCTTAGTAGGATATAAATAGCATATTTGTTTAATAGAATATTGTACAGCAGTGAAAATGAACAGATCATGGTTACTAGCAATGACATGGATGAATACAACACATATACTGTCAAAGAAACTAGGCACATAAGAGCACAGAACAATACTACAAGGATAAATTACTAATCTATGGCAAGAGAAATCAGAACAGTGGTTACCTCTGGGGTTAGGTAACAACTAGAATGAAGTAGAAGAGAAGTTTTTGAGGTCTTTGTAATATTCTATGTTCTGATCAAAGTGATATTTACACAGGTGTATTCACTTTATAAAACTCAAACTATGTGCTTATAGTTGGCACACTTGTATAGGTATGTCATACTTCAATTAAAATGACAACTTAAAATATTTCATTTTTTAATGGGCAAAACCAAAAGCCTCTACCAGGAACAGAGGTGGCAAGTAAGTCAGAAAAAGACTTTCTAGAAGTGTTGCCCAGAGCTGGATTTTGAAAGTTTTTTTTTTTTTCTTTTTAGCAAACAGACAAAGTGAGTAAAGGAAAGAAATAAGGCAGTAGAGGCAGAGGGGCAGAGGGAACAACATGCTAAAGCTCATGGAGGCATAAAATTACACAGTATGTTTTAGGACTCACAAGCAGTTCCATATTGTTGGAGCAGTAACTGGGGAGGGATTTCAGGAGGCAGATGCAGATGTTAAGACTTGCTAATGACAAGATCATGAAAGCCTCCTTCATCCAGTTGAACAGCTTGAACTTGAACTGTAGCTCTTAACCTTGTAATGGAAATATATTCCCCAGGTGCTTTCATAAAAATTAAGGGCCATCTCCCTGGGAAAATGCACATACAAAACTCTGCAAATAATTCACAATTCTTTTGCTGCTTATGAATGGACTACTGCTTCATGGATCTCCCAATAAGAATTCTTTCTTTGCAACAGATAACAGGGATTAATTAAAGAACTTTAAAAAGAACAGTGACAGGATCAGGTAGAAAGACCAGTGGATGCAATATGGAAGTTAGATTGGAAACTAAGTTAGGATGACCCATAGGAATTCATTAAAATGGTGAAAGAACAAATAAAGGCTTGAATTAAGCAGTATCAAAACAGAAACCTGGGGTGGGGATATAGCTCAGTTGGTAGAGTACTTGCCTTGCAAGCACAAGGTCCTGGGTTCAATCCCCAGCACCCAGAAAAAAAAATAAACAGAAACCTAAGGATATTCATAAATAGGGTCATCAAGAATTAGGGGGGGTTGGGAATATAGCTCAGTTGGTGGAGTGCTTGCCTTGAAAGCACAAGGCCCTGGGTTCAACCCCCAGCACTGCAAAAATAAAAAATAAAAAAAAAATAAGGGGCTCAGTGCTGAGGATATAATATAGCTCAGGGGTAGAGCACTTACCTACCATGTGCTAGGTCCTGAGTTCAATCCCCAGCACTGCAAAGAGAAAAGGTGTGGTGGGGAGTTGCTGATAAGACCTGAGGACTGAAAAAGAAGGTTGCTTGTGGGATTCTTGTTTTTAGCTTGAATTAGTGGTCAGGACACCAGCCAAAGTCAGAAACTAGAAAGCACCAGAGATATTTTAGTTAAAAATGAACTGAGGCATAGATACTTCTTGGAAAGAAGTAGACTCCAGCCAGGCGTGGTGGCGCACGCCTGTAATCTAAGCAACTTGGGAGGCTGAGGCAGGAGGATCGTGAGTTCAAAGCCAGCCTCAGCAACTTAGCGAGGCCCTTAGCAACTCAGTGAGACCCTGTCTCTAAATAAAATACAAAATAGGGCTGGGGATGTGGCTCAGTGGTGGAGTGCCCCTGAGTTCAATCCCTGGTTCCAAAAAAAATTAAAAAAAATAAAAGAAGTAGACTCCACCCTGACTCCACAAGCTTCCAGTGCCTCCTTATTCTGGGTGTTGGGGCCCAGGCTGCTTGCCTCCTGTGGCACCATATGCATTTGGGCCTTGTGAACTGCTACAGGAGACTTGGGCAGAAAAAAATCAATTTGCATGCCCTAATTCACAAAGCCATTAAAGCTGTGCCTTGAAAAATAAAAGCAAATTCTGACACCTACAAGCATTATTTATCTCTGTGTTTGAACTAAAAGAGATATGTAAGGGAAGAGATTGAACATTTGGATCCTAGGCCTACCATGGCACTGAGCCATCATAGCTGAATGTAATACTTTGAAATACAATTTTCTTTTTTTTTTTTTGATTCCTACTTCTAGTACTGAAACACTGCTGGGCTCCCAGCTCATCAAAATACTTTCTTTCACTGAACAAGGATTGCCCTGAGCTATTTGGTGGACATTTGTGTCTGGTCACAGCAGATCACACAGCAATAAATAAGGACTACACAAGGATAGAGAAACAGGTAGAATCTTGTGTTTTACTGTCACAGTAAGCTGAAAGAATCTGAGCAAATTTTCCAGTTCTATTTATTAAGACAACCTGAACCTTTGGAATCTGAAGTTATCACACAAGGGAGACAAGTTGAAGGCTCCAAGTCATCTGATTTGAACATGGAGAGGAATGTGACCTCATTTTGAACCTCAGGAGAGTGAAACAGGATATATTGGTCTAATCAGATTTGCATTTTTAAAAGATCACTCTGGCTGCTTTGCAAAAAATAGATTAGAGGGAGGCCGATATGGATGCAGGAATACAAGAGGCCACTATGATCATAGAGGTAATGGTAGTGGGAACAAAGAGCTACAGCAGATATGGAGAGATTTCAAGAGATTTAATGTAAGTATATTATATATACAGTATTTCAGAGGTGGAATAAATAGAACATGGTAATTGACTGAATGTGGGAAGGTGGAGAGGAAGAGAGAGGAGTCACAGATGACTCCTAGGTTTCTGATCTGTGCACTGGGTGAATGGTAGAACCATCCCTGAAGAAGGACCAGATGGGGTGCTAGGAAGTGAAGTTCACTTTTATACATGTTAAGTTCATAGGGTTATGAGACATCCAAATGGATTTGCCAAGCACACAATTGAGGAGTCAGAGTGGTCTTGGTTAAGCACTCAATGTGGGAATCACTCAGAGTGTAACTGAAGCCTTGTGGTGAGAATCAATGAGAGCTGTTGGGATAGTAAAGGTAAGAGGAGAGGCTGGGGCTCTAGCTCAGTGACAGAACACTTGTGAGGCACTGGGTTCCATCCTTAGCACCGCATAAAAATAAACAGAATAAAGGTATTCTGTCCATCTGCAACTACAAAAATAAAATAAAATAAAATAAAATAAAGACAAGTGGACCTAAGACAACACCAACACTTAAAGATTCTGAGAATAGGAGAGAGCAGTTCAGCAAACAGAAGTGCAGGAAAAAGGAAATTTAAAAAAATAATAATAAAGAAATCAAAGGAAGAAACTGTTTCAAAGACTCAACTGTGTTAATAATTTCAAATAGGCAAGATGGAGACTGGAAAATCTGTTGATTTTAGCGGAGATGAGTTTTATTGAAAATATTTAACTACGGTGTGGCTTGGACACTAACCAATCAGAGGGAGTGTTAGCCTGACACCGGAGCCGGGTGGAAGGAACCTTGCTGTGCCTGGCATTAACTCTTTACTTACCTGATGCTGGGGAGTTAAAAGGGCGTGTCCCAGGCAGTGGGCAGGAAAGAGGTATTCAGGGATTTTGGACCACAGTTCACTTTAAAACTGATATGAAAGCATTTTAACAACTTAACAGGAAGGATGAGCACACTAGTGTGAAGGAATGAACATTTTCTACAGTTTTAGCAGCAAGAGTTGACTGAAAACCCTGGTGAGAGATCTTTCAGTGGAGTGGTGGGAGCCAAAGCCAGGATCAAAAAGGTTGGAGAGGTGACTGCAGAGCAAAGAGAGCGAATTATAGAAAATTTCTTCTAGGATGCTTGGCTTTGGGACAGACAGAATGACAGCTGGAGGTGGGGGAGGATTATTTATATTTTTTAAATGTGTAGGCAGAGATTTGAGCATGCATGAATGGTAAGCACCGACAGAGGCCTTGGTGATGATCAGGAGGGATACTTCTGTAGTATGAATGGACCAAAGAAAATCATTGGTAGCTATTTATAGGTATAGGGCCTGGAAATGGCAGGAATTCCTGCATGATGGATTCTTTTCATTTTTATTTCCCTCCTCCCAAAGTAAGAGGTGAAGTTTATTTGCTGTGAAAGAGAAGACATCAAAGATTAGAAGTTTAATGAAAGTAGGTGGGAGCCAGGCACGGTGGCGCACGCCTGTAATCCCAGCACTTGGGAGGCCGAGGCAGGAGGATTCTGAGTTCAAAGCCAGCCTCAGCAACTTAGTGAGGCCCTAAGCAACTCAGTGAGACCCTGTCTCTAAATAAAATACAAAGTAGGGCTGGGGATGTGGCTCAGTGGTCAAATGTCCCTGAGTTCAATCCCTGGTTCAAAAAAAAAAAAAAAAAACATCATCACAAGACATGACCCTCAAAGGAATAGGAGTTTTTACAAGCATGGGGGGGAGGGGGGAGTAATAGTCTAGAAATATTGGTGGAGAGAAAAGGAGGCAGGGGTCTGTCCTGTAGTAAATAGATCTGCATGCAGATTTACAACCACAGAGATCAGGCTCAAGTAAGGCAAGCAGGCATGGAGAACAATCCTGGAAGATGTGTAGGGTACAAGGAAATCCACTGATCACTGAATAGATGCTCCAGAGCATGCTCAGGAGGTGCAGGAGGATGGCGAGGAGCTGAGTGAAGGTCAAGCTAGTACTGTGGCGTTGATGGTATAGTTACAGTCACTCTCACACCTCAGTGTGCATCAGAATTACAGGGAGAACTTTTTTGTTTTTTGTTTTTTTGGTTTTTTTGGAATCAGGGATTGAACTCAGGGACACTCGGCCACTGAGCCACATCCCCAACCGTATTTTGTATTTTATTTAGAGACAGGGTCTCACTGAGTTGCTTAGGGCCTCGCTAAGTTGCTGAGGCTGGCTTTGAACTCACGATCCTCCTAACTCAGCCTCCCAAGTCGCTTGGATTACAGGCGTGCGCCACCACACCCGGCTGGGAGAACTTTTTAAAACACAGATTCTTAGGTCCCAGTCCCAGAATTTCCAACTGAGTAGATCTGGGGTGAAGCCTGAGAATTTCTTTAAAAGTTCCTAAGTAATGTGGTGTTGCTAGTCTAAGGATGAATTTTCAGACAACTGAGGTGATGGAAGACCAGTGATGAGTGAGGCAATGAAAACAGGGATGAAAAGCCAGAGTGGATCAGTCCCAAACATCTCCTGAAGGATGTTAGGTCCTGAGCCAGTGAACAGACCTTGGCTTCATTCGCTGGTGGCAATATTGACTTGACACCAACAGCCTCAGCATGTTAAGCTTGGGAATGGTGTGAAGGTCTGATCTTAATTCCAATGGTGCCAACTTAATACCAGAGCATATACCATTGGGTTCAGAATCTTTACTATGCAACATCCCTTTCAGGAGTCTACCACAGAGCATTGCTACCTTGTGAATTGGAGAGTGTTTATACCAAGTCCAGTGGAATTAGAGGTCAGACTAAAGTTGCACCCTGGTGAGATTGTCAGAGCTTAACCTGCGAAATCTCAGCAGTGACATAATCAGGCATCTAGCTCCACTGACAAGTGGCAATGGTGTTTGCAGCAACCAAGGGCTGCCAGGCACAGACAACTAGATCAGAACAGCAATAATGTACAGCTGCCAATCACTCTTAGGTCTCGGACTTCACAAGCTAGAGTAGAACTGAAGTCACAATTACGTCAATACCTTTAATCTTGTAGCTCTAAAATCTTACCCAGTTGACTAGCAGATACTTGAGAGTTTTCCTTGAGAATATTTGGAAAGAGGTTGTAGAACTGAAATTTGGAATATTCTCACAAGAGTAGCCTCATTTATAGTTGACTAGAATTCTGGGGATCTTGTGAACCTTGACTCCAGAATCTCAAAGCTCCAGGCTTATCATTGTTGATGTGAGGGTGAGATGGCGTCTCTCTGCTTTCACTTTCTCCTAACATTTGTGAAATTCCCAGGAAAACTTATTCATTTCCATGAATCACTTCTGACTATCGTTTGCTGTTATCCTGTTAGTGGAGAGGCAAGTATGTGTTCAGTGCTTCAGGCAGACACTCTGGAGTATAAGAAGAATGTGGGAAATCCAATCTAAACACAATGCAGGAATTACAGTAGAGAAATGACTGGCACTTTAAGTCAGAGCCCAGTCAATCTCTGGGGATTGTGGGTAGAACTCCTCCTCACACCAATGTCCTAAAAGGGTACAACAATCTCTGGAGGGGTCTTCAAAAGAGGCTAACAACCCAAAGTTAGCACACACTTTGCTCTCATTAAAAGAGCAAAACTAACCCCACTTTATACTTCTCAGGATGAGACTGGATTTATATTGGGTCCTTCCCTTTAATTGACCGTGGGAAAATAAGTGGGGCCACCCACAAATACCTGTGTGTGTGTGTGTATTCTGGCTCTGGGCTCGGGTAGAGCAGAATTTACAGAGCCAGGGGCTCACCAGGACATGAAGCATCTGTCTGGTGAGTCCTTAGAAGGTCTGAAAGTGTAATACCACATACCCTCTGGGCAAGCTAAAGTTAACTGGAAATTAGGGCAAGTAAACACAGCTTGGCAACAGAATTTGAATATGTTCCCAGAGGTTCTTCACTGTGGAGCTTGAGGGATTGGACATCCATTCATTCAAATAAATATTTATGGACACATATCAGAATCGTCAGGGGCACTTTTTTCCCCAAAATATACAGATATCTTTATACATTTACTTTGCACAATCCTGCAGAGGCCATTTATTTCTTCCTACACACGATGTTTGAAATTAGGTAATATACAAATGATGAAAGATCACGGTACTTGTTCACCCAGACGTTTTTCTCAAGTCCTAGGTAACCTACTCTAATAAAACATTCCCAATAACCTTTCTACAAAAATCATTACCAAAGCAGTTACTAATTTTAGAGGACAATATTAAAGAAATGAACCCTAAGAAAAGTCAGGTACTTTCTTACCCTTAAGAAAAAAATCTAGTATTAAACATTGATGGTCTAATTCTAATTGAGAGGGCTAATCATTACAACTACCATATGGAAATAATTACAACTACCATTTACTGTCTACCTACTATGTGCTGAGCTCTTCAAATATGGTCCCGTTTGCACAACAACCCAGCAAGGTAAGTGTTTTTCTCCCCATTTTACCAATAATAAAGAATGGAGCCGGGCACAGTGGCGCACGCCTGTAATCCCAGCACTTGGGAGGCTGAGACAGGAGGATTGCAAGTTCAAAGGCAGCCTCAGCAATTTAGCAAGGTCCTAAGCAACTCAGTGAGACCCTGTCTCTAAATCAAACACAAAATAGGGCTGGGGATGTGGCTCAGTGGTGGAGTGCCCTGGGTTCAATTGCCAGTACCAAAAAAATAAGAAAGAAAAAGAAAGAAAGAAAGAAAGAAAGAAAGAAAGAAAGAAAGAAAGAAAGGAGATTTAGACATTTAAATAATTTAGCTAGGATCTAGAGATATTATTTAGATCAGAGTATCTGAGGCTTTGTCTGATGTTGGACCTAAATCTAGAGGGCAAAATTTTTTTATTTTTATTATTTAAAAAGACTGTTTTAAATACCTTTCTTCCTTTAGGAAACATTCTCTACCTTTATCTCCCTACCTCTGTTGAGACACTGCCTTTGGCAACCTGATAAGATTTGCATAGGTGAGAACCCTCATTATTATTCCATTCTGTCTTAAAACTGAACGTCACATTCTTTGCCATGGTGCTAGATTTGAACCCAGCTTAAGAGCCAACCCCCATCCCCCAACTTTCCCCTTTCCCTCTTCCTTTTTAAAACTAAACTTCTCCTACCTCACTAGAAAAACAAATCTCAGCTAACACTGAAACTTAGAGCCAAAAGCCTTCTGGAATTGGGACATTAGCACAGCTTGGCTTCCAAAGCTTTGGAGCTGAACATTAGACTGAAGGCTTGAGCCCAACTTTTTCTACATCTGCTCCTAGATGTTGC
This sequence comes from Glaucomys volans, assembly GCA_020662805.1. Classification (NCBI taxonomy): domain Eukaryota; kingdom Metazoa; phylum Chordata; class Mammalia; order Rodentia; family Sciuridae; genus Glaucomys; species Glaucomys volans. The sequence continues at coordinate 123,914 of JAJEJO010001922.1, forward strand.
CTGCTTGCTCAGCTGAAACCCAAGTTCTGTGAAGACAAGTTCCTGCTGACACTGTTGCCCTGGAGCTGGGCTTCTCTGTGCACAGAAACTCTGGCAGGGTAGACTCTAGATCAGGATTGAGACTGATCAATACCCAGGGTGCTCTAAGCCAAGATCACCCTGATTCCCTCCTTTGCCACAGTTCCTCAGTGTCATTGACACTTTCATTTCTTGAAACCCCAGATTTTCTCATGGACTCAGAACTTTCATTTTCTTTTGCATCATGCAAAAGTGAGCCCATTGTTCAGGTTCTTTTTATCTTCGTGGGAAGTTTTGCCACAGTGATTATTTTTTATTTTTATTTTTTGTCTTTCTGGCCGCAGGCGTTTTGTAAGTGTCACTCAGGTTTACCCTGGAAGGTTTCATTAACGTCCATGTTTAGACTACAAAGGTTGAGGACTTGATCCTTTGCAGGAGATTACAAGTCCAGGAAGGTATACTAAGAGACCGTAAGAGCAATGTGCTGGTGAATGTTTAACAACTAGTGCTCTGGGGAAAAGTGTGTACACGTGTAATATTGTGAAATATATATTTTATCTTTGCTCTCATTTCCTGGCGTAGAGTCCCTGAAACACTCATAGGTACAGGCACTAGGAGAATCTTTCTGTTCTGATGTTTGGTCATTGACCTCACATCCTTTCACAGAGCACCTAAGAACTGTCATTTTTCTGAGTGACAGGAGCATCTTGTATTCTAGTCAGGTGTCTGTTAGTGGGTTCTGGATAGGGCAGAATGGGAGCTGGTCACCAGGGGAGTCAGCCATATAATTAGAGGGTTGGAACTTTCAGCCCCACCCTCTTAGGATACAGAGAGGGAAGAGGTGCCAATGGTTGAGTTAATCACCAATGGTCAATGCTTTAATCAATCATGCTTATGTAATGAACCACCATAACCCCCCAAAGAACTGGCTTTGGAGAGTTCCAGGTTTACAAACCTCTGAGCATTGGAAGGGAAGCTTCTGAAGCTGAGATACTTCTATACCTCACCTTATATATCTTTTTATCTGGTTGTTCATCTGTATCCTTTAATACATTCTTTATTAACAAAGCAGTAAGTGTGCTTCCCTAAGTTCTGTGAGCCACTCTAACAAATTAATTGAACCTGAGGAAAGGATCATCACAACCCTAACATGCGGCTGACCAGTCAGAAGCACAGATCACAATCTGTGCTTGGGACTAGTATCTGAAGTTATGGAGGAAGTCTTATGGGACTGAGGCCTCAATCTGTGAGATCTGACATTATCCTTAGGTACTATTAGAATTGCATTGACTCAGAGGATACCCAGCTATTCTGCTGGTGAATATGCAGAATTGCTTGGTGTGTGGGAAACTGTCCCCATCTGATGTCAGAAGTGTTGAGTGACTGTGTGAGAGTAGATTGCAGGGTAGGAAAAACTGTTTTCCCCTATCTTATTAGAATATGTGTGACTCTTATATGCGTACATTTATATGAACATGTGTGCATATGTTTATATTTTAATATAATGAATAACAACTTATAAATAAGATATATCATGCTTTTTATTAAAATTCCATATAGCCAATTGATTGTCGCAAAATACTTTTGTTGATTTTTGCCCAAATCTTTTTTTTTTTTGCGGTGCTGGGGATCGAACCCAGGGCCTTGTGCTTGCAAGCAAGCACTCTACCAACTGAGCTATATCCCCAGCCCTTTTGCCCAAATCTTAAAGTGGTTACAACTGGCAAGCATAGTTTGAACATGGACAGTAGTCAGTCATTTTCCTTTACATTAACCAGTGAGAAGAAATTAAAACAGTGAAGACCTATGTCCAAACTCCACTTGTTTCTCAGTGACATGAACCACTTCTTTACTGAGTAAGATGGTAGTTTTCGAATACTGGAAGAATATTCCCTCCAACTTCCATTCACAACATTCACAACATGGCCATTACAGACACCACGTGCTTTAAACTGTGTTATTAACATTTCCTCCATCACTTTCATAAGTCTAGACAATCAACGAAACAACAAATCCAGCCTGACTTGTGGTATCTGCTGATTTCCATGGTGTGACCACTCCCGCTGCTTTGGTTTTGATGTGGTTTGTCCCTGAAGTGTTCACGTGTTAGAAGCTTGGTCCCCCGTGTGACAAAGTTGGAGGTGATGGAAACTTTCAGAGGTGGGGCCTAGTGGGAGTACTGCCCTTGAAAGGAATTAATATAGTCCTTGTGAGACCTTGGTTAGCTCTTGGGAGAGGATTGTTACAAAAAAGCAAGACCAGCCCCTCCTCAGACTCCCTGGTGTCCTGTCTCTCTCTCATGCACTCCCACCTTGATGCTGTTTGCCAAGTGACAAATACACGAGTCCCCTAACCAGAGCAGAACTGATGCCAGTGCCATGCCCTTGAACCTCCAAAACTGTGAGCTAAATAAATCTCTTTTCTTTATATGTATGTAGCCTCAAGTATTTTGTCACAGCAATGAAAAACCAATATATCCAGCATACCTAATTAGGTAGATGAACAATAAGATGTCACTGAACAGAATTTGGAAGAGATGTAGGACAGAACACTATGATAAAATATTTGTACTATTACGGATACAATAGATGTAAATAACCTTAAGAGCAGGGACAATAGTAGAATGTAGTGAAATAATTAGAAAATAATGAGTCTGGATTATTTGTTACATTTTGTTTTAAATGTTACTTATGTAGGGCTGGGGATATAGCTCAGTTGGTAGAGTGCCTGCCTCACAAGCACTCAGGCCCTGGGTTCAATCCCCAGCACTGCAAAAAAAAAAAAAAAAAAAAAAGTTACTTATTTAATGATGAGTTTATACAATCCAATTTTTAATGACTGTTTAAAACTGGCTCACAAATTTCCTGAAAGTTTAACAATCAGTTAACAAGCTGGTACAAATTGACTTCTCCAACATAGCACTGGGCATGTCAAACCAATAATTTAAGTTTTGTGTTATGCTTTTTATTCATCACGATCACATGTACATTTACTACTTGGCATGTCTGTGATGCTGTTAGTTCTATTCTTATGAAGTATTTCTAGGTCTCCACTTTATTATAAGTTAAGAAATATGATTCACAATTTACTTTCCTGACGAGTTGGGGTTAATGGTAGGTAAGTGATTTGTTTACTTCAACCAAAGAAATGTGAGCAGAAATATTGCACATCACTTTGGGGTGAACGCTTTAAGACCTAATATGCAAGTTGGCACGCTCTCTCTTTCCCTCTACCTAAGCACTTTGTTTAATGGCTTCTCTCTCAGTCTGCTCCACAGTAAGTAGGACCTGGAACAGATCCCTCAGTTAATCCAAAGTGAACATGTAGTGTGAGCGAGAAATCAAATTGTTGTGTGAAGTCACTGAGATTTTTTGGAATGTTTGTTACTGCAACATGACCTAGAGTATTCTGACCAATATTATGCCTAAAATTAAGAATTTAGTACGTTTAAGAATCTAATACATTAGAGAATCTCACAAATTAGCTTGTTTTATTTTAAATATGTAATTGAAGAATGTAAGAATATTTAACAGAATTAAACTCTATGAGAAGATTATTTATTACATAAAATGTATTTGATTTACTACAAGAATTGTTTAAGTGTTTAAAAAGATTTTGCAAATATGACTTGTAAGTATGTCCTGTAAATTATTTAAAGTGCTTGGGGGATGTGGGGAATATTATGCAAATCTAATTTATAATATTGTTAGCTATTACAAAGGGTTCCTGACTTAAAAATAGCTTGACTTATGATTTTTCAACCTTATAACAATGATCTTGAGAAAGTGATATGAGTTCAACAGAAATCATACTTCAAATTTTAAATTTTGATCTTTTCCCAAGCTATAAATATATGATAAAAACTTTCGATGCCCAACTGCAGGCTAATAAAAGTGTTCTGAACACACTGAAGTTCTCGGCTAAGCCATGATGTTCTGCAGGTTGGTTGTGTTAAGTGAATTTTCAAATTACTGTATTTTCAACTTCTGATGGGTTTACAGGATATTACCCCATCCTTAGTCAAGGAGCATCTGTAGTTATTTGGGAGAACCGACTCTGTTAAACTTTAAACAATTGAATATTTTAAAACATTATTAAATTTATAATTAAAACAAGATCCATAAATTGGAAATGCAAGAAAAAATTCAATTGACACCTTTTATGAAATGAATACTAATTTAAAGCACAAGTAATTGCAAATGGTCCTGTTCAAGCAAAACTATTCTTCATCATTTTAAAAAATTCAGTTAAGCTGGGCGTGATGGCGCACGCCTGTAATCCCAGCAGATTGGGAGGCTGAGACAGAAGGGCTGTGGGTTCAAAGCCAGCCTCAGCACGGGCAAGGTGCTAAGCAACTCAGTGAGCCTCTGTCTCTAAATAAAACACAAAATAGGGTTGGGGGGAAAAAAAAACTCAGTTAAGGCCCCCTCTTCATACTTCAGGATATAGTAAAAAGAATATTCCACTAAAAGTTGAGACCAGAATTCAATTTCTGCCCTAGCCCCCAAATAATCTGTGCCCTTGAAGAAATTCTCATGCCTTTAGTACTCATGCCACAAGAGATTGCTTGGTTGGATGATCTTTCTGATAATTTGTTGCTGTTGTTGAGATGGATCTTGGATGTGTTGCATAGGCTGGTCTCGAACTCAAAGGATCCTCCCACCTCAGTCTCCCAAGTAGCTGGGAGGTACCATCATGCCTGGCTTCTCTGATAATTTCTGTGATGCCTCTTTCTAGTTTTCTTTTGTTCCATGACAAACTATCATGGAATTTAATGGCTTTAAAGTAATTTAAAAAAAAATCTGTCACAATTCTGTGGTTGATTGGGCTGATCTGGTTGGTTCTCCTGCTCCTTGCAACCCCAGCTAGGATTCTGATCATTTGGGGTCTCCATCAGGCTACAGTGTATCAGAAGGCTCACTATTGAGGATGGCTGGAAGATTGGGTCTGGTTGGCACACTGAGAGGGCCTGGCCTCTTCCTCTCCATAGTGTCAGGGCATCTCCATGTGTGATCTCTCCAATGGGGCTGTCAGAATTCTATTCATGGCGATGCTCGGCTGATCCCTCAATGTAGGATGCAGAAATTACCAGTCTCAAGGCGTAGGCATACCCAGAAGTGACTCAGTATCACTTCCGTTGCATTCCATTGGTTAAAAGCAAGTAGTAAAGTCAGCCCAGATTCCTGGTGGGTGGGGACTACACAAGAGTGTGGCCATTAGGAGGAATGGTTCTTGGGGTCATCTTTGGAGACCAATTCCAAAAACTCTCTTTTTTTTAATTGGCTCATCTCCATTACACAGAATGGTATTTTTCAGGGCTGGTAGAATATGTTCCTAGCATGTGTGAGGTCCTGGGTTCTATCTCGAGCACTGCAAAAGAAAAAAGAAAAAATCTGCTTTCAGAATTGTGGGTTTCATTTTGGTATATTCACACATATATAAAAGCACAATTGGATCAGTTTCACTCCCCAGTATCCCTGGTCTAACTCAGCCCTAGGGATATTTGATTAGGCTATTTGATATATGAGAATCGCCACTATATAGTATATCTCCTATTCCTACATTCTTCAGCATTCTCTTCTTAATTCTCAGTCCCTTGTTGCTCCAGTCCCCTGTTACAATTGGTCATATTTTATATTAAACTTTCATACTATAATTACTATACGGTTTCCCTTTCTGATCATACACAGAGTGATATACCTTGGTACAAATCCTAACTTATACCCTGCTCTTACCTCTCAGCCAATAAAAAAAAGATTGAGAATATATTTTATTGTCCTTTTGACATAAAAAGTGGCCTGGGATTGTGCCTTCTCCATCCTGTCCCACTCACACCAAGTTCTTCTTTATGTATCCTATATTCTAGCTTTAAAAATTATGATATTAGCCGGGCGTGGTGGCGCACACCTGTAATCCCAGCACCTGGGAGGCTGAGGCAGGAGGATCGCAAGTTCAAAGCCAGCCTCGGCAACTTAGCGAGGCCCTAAGCAACTCAGTGAGACCCTGTCTCTAAATAAAATACAAAATAGGGCTGGGGATGTGGCCTCAGTGGTCAAGTGCCCCTGGGTTCAATCCCCAGTACCAAAAAAAAAAAAAAAAAATTATGATGTTATTCTACAGACTCCATTCTTTCATGTACTTGCAGATCCCAATTCCTCTGCCTAGAATTTTCCTTTCTGTACTGTTCTTAAAGAATTCTTACTTACCCTTCACGACCCACCTCTGTATTATCTTTGTGGAGCTTCTGTAGCAGAGTTGTTCATATACCTCTTCTTTAGCACTTGGCACATAGTATTTTATTTTTTTCCAGTAAATGATAAGCTCCCTGAAGACAAGGAGTGTCCTGTTTATCTTTATAATCCTAGATGCCAGAAGACATCAGTGAGCATTTGTCAAATGAACCAATTTGTCTACATATGATGCAAAAGATGGAAAAAGTTTCAAAGCCATTATCACTTATGAGAATTAGTTACCGTACTCCTTGGTAATTATTTTTTGACCAAATTATGAAAGTTACAACTACTCAGAGAATCAATTCTGCTTTTGCAATTATAGAACCTCCAGAATCTGACTTACTCTGGTAAGTTTTAAACCATAGCAGTCTCAAGCTTCTATACCTGAACCAATAAACTAAGGTGCTACTCCAAGTCTCAAGGTCTCAGCTCAGTTCCTTCCCTAGGGAAATTATATTAAGAGTCAGGTATCTGTAGTTAGATTAGAGAGATCTTGGTGAGCTAGCTGACTTTCCCAGCTTCACTTTTCTCCCCTATATTGACCTTGCAGAAGATGATTAAATGAGATAATGCAAATAAAACTTGCATGGTATTTCACACCATATAAATCTTAAATGTTAGGCGCTGTTGACATTTCCTTGTGCCCACATTTAACCACAATTTCAACAAATTCTCCTTGCAGTTTTTTTTTTTTTCTTTTTTTCTGGAGAGGGCATTTGGATATCAGTCCCAGCCTGGACATTCTGATAGACCATTCCTGGCAGACTTGGAGATCTGGACACTAGTGTCTACCTATTCTTAGATTTATAATCAGCCCATATTAGAATTTGGGGCATCTCCCGTCCATCTCCTTGGAAAGCAACTCATGCCACATCTCACATTTACCCTTGTTCTCAGGGCACTTGTCCAAAACCCAGAGCCCTTAGGTCAACCAGAATCCCTCAAGCCTCTTCTCAGTCCCCCTTTCCTACTCTTGTCCTTCCCCACCCCCATCTTCTTTACCCGCAGCTGACACAATCTGGCATATACAACAACAATCTGCAGCAACAAATGCAGAAGCTGTCTGTCTCAGCCCTTTTCCTCCCCAAAGCAGAGTTGTTTGGGAAATTTCTAATCAGAAATGAACGATCCTGGAGCTTCATGTAATTGATGCAGAAGTAAATGTGCTGCGAACCACTGTTTGTTTTTCTGTTTTTGTTGCCTGGAGAGGAGGAAACGTTGGCTAGAGCTTCTGTATGCCGCAGAGACTTTGGACCAGCCTCTTTGGCTTCCTCCACCAATAACTAACATTACTAGGAAAGCCTTTACCCTTGAACATGGCCCCAAAGGGGTTCAAGTCCTAGTCCTGTTATTTGCCAACTGTGCGCACAGGCAAGTTCCTTACCTCCTCTAACCCTCCGCGTTTCCATCTATAGAATAGGGGTGGTAATCATAGTGGCTGCAAAAAGAAACAGGTAATACACAGAAATTACTCAGCACAGTATTTGGTACAGAATAAGTACCTAACTGAAAGCTAGCACTCTTTCTCTCATCCTTGCCCAAATGGCCCAGAAATAAAACAAAAGCCACTGCCATGAAGGTGGAATGCCTATGCAGAGCTGCAGAAAAAAGTCGTTCTGGAAGACAATACGAAGGTGGATTTTGAATGACTGTGTGACCTTTCCAGGGCCTTAGGGGTACTAGAAGCTCCAGACACATGAACTTGCTCATCATTTCCACCTAGATGTTGCAGCATTTTAACAAATTTTGATAGAATTTTCATAACACAAAAACTTACCATTCTAACCATTTTTGTCTTGGATTGTCAGGTTTGCACACAACTCATGAAATAATCAGTGATTACTTAGAACTCCTTATAGTTTGCATTTTAAAAAAATTCATTTAAACAATGAAGGAGAGGTTATTGGTCTATTTAAGGAAAGTGCAGTGGAATTTAGCTTCAGGGTATGTTTTAATCCAACAGCTCAAGTCATTTCAACTAAGAGCTTGTTTCTTTCCATATTTTTTTTCTCTGCCCTGTGCTGTACAGATTTTATTTATTTATTTATTTATTTATTTATTTATTTATTTATTTATGATCAAACTCAGGGCGTTAAGTATTCTAGGCAAGCCGTCTACCACTGAGATACACCCCACTCTTGCACTGATTTTATTACCCACAAAGTGAATTCCTGGCAGCTCCAGGCTCTCTGCTTTCAGTTAAAGAAAACAAACAGACCAAAAAGCAAAAAGCAACAAACCCAAACAAGAAACCACTAGCCAGGTCAAACCTCTAGTCCTCATAACCACTCTTTGGGAGAACAGGGTGTCTCATGGTCCTCCCACTGGTGGGAAAGGAAACTCCCTCCACCCACATGTCCCCATGTCCCCTTATGTCTAGTTGCCTTAGACTATACTCTGGGCCTATTTTGGAAGGACCACAGTACCCAAAGGGGCTGGGGCATAGTAACTGGCTTAAGGCTGTTGTAGCTCATTATAGAATTGGAGTTGAATCCATCCTACCCAAACTAAGTGACTGAAATAGGGGCAGAGTGCTTCCTTATAAGCAAAACGTGGAGTTGTTACTCATAAAGGAAATGTTCACTGCAAACACTTCGTCCCGCCCTCTTACCACCCACCATCCCAGAAGAAAATGACTTTGCATTTTTTTCTTCCTTATCCATATTCCAGCGAACTCTTCTCACTAGGTGGTACTCTGGCCTTGGTTTCCATTAGGACTTTTTTTTTTTGGTATCAGGGATTGAACCCAAGGGCACTTAATCACTGAACCACATCCCCAGAACTTTTATTATTATTATTATTATTATTATTATTATTATTATTATTATTATTTGAGACAGAGTCTTCATAGGTTGCTTAGGACCTTGCTAAGTTGCTGAGGCTGGCTTTGAACTCTCAATCCTCCTGCCTCAACCTCCAGAGCTGCTAGAATTACAGGCAAGTGTTACTGCACCCAGCTCCACTAGTATTTATATGACAGGAAGATGAGACATAGATAGTCACTGACCCTAAGAGTTTACATTTGAGGCTGGAGTTGTGGCTCAGTGGTAGAGTGCTTGCCTGGCACATGTGAGGTCCTGGGTTTGATCCTCAGCATCACATATAAATAAATAAATAAAATAAAAAAGATCCATTGACAAATTAAAAAAAAAAGAGTTTATGTTTTCAACTACTCCCAAATGAAGGGGTCCTTCATTGAATTTGAGATATAGCTGGAATTGTCAACCCAACCCACAAAAGTCATCACCATGTGCCCTGAAACTTAGCTTTGAAAACCTCACTACCTCATTACTGTCATGATGGCCCATGTTGCACACCAATTCAGTGCCTTGAAGAAAGCATCCTGCATATTTCACTAACTTGTGTACATGCTCTTATATAAACTGAGCTGCTCTTCTGATAATCTTTTCAAATCCTCAGATCTCTGCAGAACAAGGGACTTTTGTTTTCGCCCACTCTGACACACTTTTTCATGCTCTTGTGTTGAGTTATAGTGCTTGCTCCCTAACATCTTTCCTTTCTGAAGGAGAGGACTGAAAGATAAAACAATTAAGAATTTGCAAGAAAAAAAACACAATTACTGATTGGATCGGTATTGATTTCTAAAATTTTTATTCCATTTAAACCAATATTGATAAACATTACTTTTTTTTTTTTTTTTTTTGGTACTGGGAATTGAACCCAGAGACACTCCACTACTGAGCCACATCCCCAGCCCTATTTTGTATTTTATTTAGAGACAGGGTCTCACTGAGTTGCTTAGGGCCTCGCTAAGTTGCTGAGGCTGGCTTTGAACTCGCGATCCTCCTAACTCAGCCTCCCGAGTCGCTTGGATTACAGGCGTTCGCCACCACGCCTAGCTGATAAACATCACTTTTAAGAATTTTCATTTAGTCTTTGAAAGGTGAATCCTCATTTCTCCTGCTTTTTCCTTGTTAACTAAGCCTGAGGTAGGAGAATTGCCATTTATGTTGTACCTATAACTGAGACATAACTGCTCACTGGTGACAGTATACTTTAGTTGCAGGCAAAGCATACAAAAGGAAATAAAAGCATTTCATTTGCTGACATGTGAAACCTAAACAAAGGACAATAATTGTTTTTTAAATCCTTGAACTTTAAATATCCTGAACTATGAATACAGGAGAAATAGAAGATAAACACTATCATAACTTTTTGTTACTTTGTGTGGTGAGCACTTTCTAGCCAAGTCTAGCCAATCTGATTTCACTGTTTTGCCTATTAAAGGGTCAGTCCTGGGCTGGGGATGTAGTTCAGCCTAGCATGCATGAGGCTATAGGTTTTAATCTCCAGTATTGAAAAAAAAAAAAAAAAAAAAGGTCTAGGGGACTTCAGTCCTTTCTTGGACTTTCTCTCTCTACACACATGCACTATCTCTCTCTTTTACTGTTTTTCCTCTTATGAATAATAGTTAGGGGCTGGGAATACAGCTCAGTTGGTAGAGTGCTTGCCTTGCTTTGCAGGCACAAGGCCCTGGGTTCAATCCTGAGCACCACAAAAAAAAAAGAAAGAAAGGAAGTGAATAACAGTTAAATTTTTTATTTCAGTGCATATTAGCTATTGCAATTGACAAATGAAGGAATACATCATTTTTTTTTTACTTTTTAAATTTTAATCTTTTTAAGAACAGATTTATTATCAGGCAAATGGCATATAATAAATATTACACATTTAAAGTGTTCAATTTCATAGGGTTTGACATAGATATACACCCAAGACACCACCACCATCAAGATGGTAAACGCATCCATCACCTCCAAAATTCCTCCTTGTAATTGCCCCTGGATCCTTCAACCCCCTTCCTAAGGAACCACTGATCTACCTTCTGTCACTATAGGCAGAAAGTGTTCCACAGATGGAATCAGATGGCGTGAACTTTCTTACATCCAGCTGCTTTTACTCAGTATAATTATTTCAGGATTCATCTATGTTGTCACATATATCAATAGTTTGTTTCTTTTCATTGCTAAGTAATAAGGAAGGTAGTTTTAATGGCTGATTTAATTTTTTACTTGAACAGATAACAGAGGTAGTATATCTGAGATTCATTAAACATGAGACTTCATGATGCTGCTGCAGTTCTTGGGATACTGGGTTTGCCTTTGACCTTAAATCTCTAGCAGGTTCTATTAATACTGCAAGAGTATGCATGAGGATAAGATTTGATATTGGTTTGAATTGCAAAATCATCACAATTTATGACTAGAGGGAGATTTGGAGATTTTGCCATCCATTTCTTCATTTTAGAGATGAGATAGTGGAAGCTCAGAAAGGCTAAGGGGTCTATACAAGGTCTTATGAAGCAGGTTTCTTTGAACCACATTATGGAGAGGGTACTGGAAGGTGGAAGTGGAGGATTTGGTGAACTCTTCCCTTTGCTGACTTGGCCTCCTCTCTTCATTCTTGGCTGCAGACCTCTGAACTTCTGCCTCACTCTCCTTCTGGCCCCCAGCCAAGTGTCCCCACCCGTGTCCACCAGCTTCTGCAACAGAATGGATAGCTTTGTTCCACCACAGCAAGTTTCTGGCAGCCCCCTGATGTTGAGAGCAGCTCTGAAACCTTCAAGACTGCCTCTGCCTGACCCAGCTGAACCACCAGGTTCCAGGGCCATGACTGCTCTGCTTGTTGCTTTAGAACACCCCTCAAACTGTCTCTTCCCCAGAGACCCATCCAGATGATGTGGCACAAGACTCTAGCTGAAGCCCAGAAAGGGAAAACTGGGACCCACATTTAAATGCGTGGTTTACCTCCTTTTCTTTATCCTTCCTCCCACAACACCTCTGATGACAGGAAGGCGTGGGCAGACTTTCTTCTTTTCATTCTTCTGTATGGAACTCTGTGGCGCATGGGCCTGGACCCCAATAAATAAATATGGAGGTGAGGAAGAGATGCAATCCTCCCTTCATGTCAGACTTGCAAAGCTCGAGGGGTGCAGAAAAGTCCCCCTTTTGAATGCCAGAAGATAGATTTCCTCTTTGCATTTCTCTGGAACACTTTCAATCTCCTTGGGCAGAAGGATTCTCAGGAAGACTAGGGTGAAAACCATGTGTTCTGGCAAGCTAAATATAGAAACACATTAATAATTTTCAAACTACCAGTAACACCTCCAATCCATTTGCTACCAAAGTGTCCTCATTAATACCCACCTGCTAGACTTACCCAAAAGTTACTGCCAAGAACCAAAGATCCTTCTATAATCCATCCTCTCTCTACTACAATGGGGATAAAAGGCAATGTTTATGAAAATGTAGTAGATGTGCTATGCAGACTATCCCATTTAATTCCTGCAGCAAACTTGTCTTGTAAGTACTATTATTCCACCCATTTTACTGATCAGGAAAGAATCTTGGAGAGGTGACCTGCTCAGGGTCACCTATCTAGTAAGTGATAGAGGAAGGGGTCTGAAGCTTGTTTTCTGTCTAGCTGCTTCCTTGTTTTTAACTTACAAGTCTCTCTTGTTTTCCCTTTGACCCTGATATCACAGTGAGTAGATTCCTAGCCTGAACAGACCAATTGAACCCAACTAGGGGAGAGGTGATTTTTCCAAGGCCCTTCCTACCAAGTGAAATTAATTGAAATGCACAGTGAAATCCATGTGGATCTGTTCATGGCACAACTACAGTTTGCTAATTTCAACTGACTTTGCTACTTCTAGAAATCTTGGCACTAGTATTAGGTTAATTATCTTAAGTGATGGTACCAGCTTAGAACAATCAATGTTGCAGTAAGAATAATGCAATGGATGTTGGCTTTTAAAAATTA
>JAJEJO010001922.1:137047-172538 GCA_020662805.1 Glaucomys volans
TTGGTACTGGGGATTGAACCCAGGGGCACTCCACCACTGAGCCACATTCCCAGCCCTATTTTGTATTTTACTTAGAGACAGGTTCTCACTGAGTTGCTTAGGGACTCGCTAAGTTGCTGAGGCTGGCTTTGAACTCGCGATCCTCCTCCTCAGCCTCCCAAGTGCTGGGATTTCAGGCGTGCGCCACCGCGCCCGGCCTACATTTTATCTTTTTATATTTAAGGATTTTTTTAAAAAAAACTTCTGCAAATCTTCTTTGGAATAAGGCAGCAAGAGTTAGTAAATTAATGAATAAATTAAGGAATTATTGTATTTTAAAGGTTAAATAATAACTAAATTTTGCATATCGCTTTGCAGTTTTGTATATATTCTTTACCATGAACTCTTGAGTTTTCAGAAATCAATTCTGCATTTATCCTTGTGTCTCCAGAATCTATCATGATTCATTCATTCAGAAATTATTTTTGGAATTTTAGAAAAAGGGATGGCACAAAGAACTTCTCCTCAAAGAGCTTACAAGGTAATAGATAGTGTCCCGTCTACTGTCAGTGAATATCTGTGCAATGAATCTTACTTCATCTCTGAAAAAGAACCTTGTGTGGAAAAATTAAGCTTATTTCTAGTTTTTAGAAAGACACTGAAAGGTGATATTGGAAAGAGGAAGAGCCATATAGTCACATTCAGGTATTTTGACCCCAAAGTCCTTGTTCTTTCTACTACATTAAGATCAGAAAACAAGGGGACACAGGTTTTTTGCTTGTTTGTTTGTTTGTTTGTTTTCTTTCCATCTGCCCAGCATTCTATGGATACTCACAGAGGTTTCGAGGAAAGACACAAGTAAAGGACATCTTTTCCAAATCCTGCATGCTCCAGGAACCGTGATAGGTAGGAGCAGGTGCATTCCCCATGCCAAGCCAATTGCTGCATAACCATCCACTCCAAAGCTTGGTGACCTCAAACAACCTTGATGTATAATTTCTCATGATGCCAGGGGTTGACTGAGTGTTCTTCTGCCCCCTGTGGCACTGGCTGGGTAAACTCTGTAGCTGCACTCAGCAGGTGGCTGGGCTGAGCTGGAAGGTCTGGGGCTCTGTCTGGTGATGACAGCTGAGGTGCCTCAATTTTCTTCTGTGTGCCTCTGTCCATGTGGCACCTCATTTGCAGGCCCCTTGTGTGACCTTTCTCCAGTGGAATAGTGGACGTCCTTTAGGAGACCGCAGCCAGGCTCCAAGGCAGCAGAAACAGAGGCTACCAGTTTTTTTTTTTTTTTTTTTTTGGAACCAGGGATTGAACTCAGGGACACTTGGCCAGTGAGTCACATCCCCAGCCTTATTTTGTATTTTATTTAGAGACAGGGTCTCACTGAGTTGCTTAGGGCCTCGCTAAGTTGCTGAGGCTGGCTTTGAACTCGCGATCCTCCTGCCTCAGCCTCCCAAGTGCTAGGATTACAGGCGTGCGCCACCACGCCCGGCTGAGGCTACCAGTCTTATAAAAGCCTGACCTAAGAGGTCCCAGAAGGAGTGTTGGTCAAAGAAACCCTCTCAGGTTCAAAAGGAAAGGAAATAGAGGCCACCTTTTGATGGGAGAGGCACCATGCCCACACAGGAAAGGAGAGAATTTCTGGTCAGCATTTTGCAGGGAACCTACCACAGCACTATTGTTATTCCTGTTCCCCTCTGGGGATGCTAAGAATCTAGCATCTTAGCAATAGATGCTAAGAATCACACAATCCCAGAGCTATTGGGCCATTTTGCTGCTGGGCAGACAAAGCCTGAGTGAGAAGGAAGCCAACCCAGAGGGAAGCAGAGCCAGGAGGGAGGGTAAAAATGTCAAACTCAGTTTTCCACTCGGGAGGACAGAGAGGCCACACGGCTAGAGTTAAGAGCGCAAGATTTGGAGTTATACCATCCCAAGTTCAAATCCTGCCTCTGCTGCTTTTAGCCACTGAGACTTTTGGAAAATTGCTTAATAGCTACCACAGATTTGTATAATGTAAATGAAAGAAGTACCTGCTTCCATACAACTTTTGTGAGATTGAAATGTGATAGCATTTGTAATGACTTAACAAAGGCTGGGACAGCATAATCTCTCAATAATGACTCTTGCATATATAATCGAGTACTGAAAAATGACATTTCAGCCAACAACAAATGTGCCACAGTGGTCCTGGAAGGTTCTATTGCCTAGTCGTGTGATGGCCATCTTAGTTTGCTTAAGTACACTCTATAATGTTTACACAACTACGAAATTGCCTAACAATGCATTTCTCAGACTGTATCCCCCTCATTAAGCAACACATGACTCTGCTGAGATAGACTTGGGACCTTTCCCCTACAGAGATTTTTCTTCCTGAGCTAGACCTTGAAGGTCAAAAGTGACATTCCAATCCAGGTTGGATCGCTTTGGATACACTTTAACATACAGCAAAGGATCTTCCATGTCAGAAGTTTTCTAATTAACATATTCTTGATTCCAATTCAAACATATGAAGCCAAAAATAACCCATGCCTGACTTAAATTCTAGGAAAAGGAGAGTTGGTAAGTTTAAAGCTGTTCTTAAGAAATGTAAGTTCTACCCAAACGAATTTTTTTTTAACCATGGATTGGACCCAGTGGGGGTGCTTACCCACTGAGCCACATTCCCAGCCCTTTTTCTTATTTATTTTTTTGACACAGGGTCTCGCTAAGTTGTTTAGGACCTCACTAATTTGCTGAGGCTGGTCTCAAAATTGTGATCCTCCCACCTCAGCCTCTGGAGTTGCTGGGATTGCAGGTGCATGCCACTGTACCAGCTCTACTTTTGTCTTTGATGCATGATATATTTATGTTTTTCATGCAACTCTGTTAATTCACACATGACTACTTATCTCCTCTGCTCTACTGGAATTGTAGCTCAAATCTGTCTCTACCTGGTGGGCTTCAGGGTTAACTTGGCATCATTCTCTCTCTCTCTCTCTCTCTCTCTCTCTCTCTGCTATTGTGATAAAGCACATAACCTACATTTATCATTAATGACATCTAATACATTCACAATGCCGTGCAACCATTACCACTATCTAGTTTCAGAATATAGTATCTTTTAATTCTTTGTTTTTTTAATCAAGCATTAGAGCCAACTTCCTCCGTTACCTCAGTTTATACACTTGGCTAGATAGAAAAGGAAAAGAGATTTCTTAAAGCCTTGTGTGCTGATCAACTGGTCTGACAAGGCTTCTGTAATCTGCTGTGACTAACAGCAGAGGCAAGGGCCCTGCTGCCTGGAAACCCACACTGAGCACTTATTTGCAAAGGGACTGGCCTGGAAAGGACCGATTGCCTTTGTTAGTTGGGTCAGTAGAATGATCCCTCTAGAACAAGAAAAAAATCTGCATTTGGTGAAATGCATTCTTTCTGTGATGACTCACAGTAGTCATAGATCTATGATATGATTATTATTTGTCACAGAAAACAGTCAACACTTATTCAATGTTTTGCATGCCAGGCGGCTAGTTATTTCTTTAACATCATGTGTTGGATGCTTCTCTATTACCCCATCTTACAAATGGAAAAGTAAAGGTTCAGAGAAATTAAACAGTTTTCCAAGAGCATACAGCTACTATGTTTTAGAGCCAGGGTTCAACTTCTACTGTGGTTGACCCTGGTGTCCATGCTCTTAATTAACAATTAAGAATTGTTGATATATAACCTTTTTTTCCCCTCTACAACACAAAGCAAAATGTGTGAGAAAGGTAGTCTGAAAATCCAGAGCAAGAAATGTCAACAGTGGGGCTGGGGATATAGCTTAGTTGGTAGAGGGCCTCGCAAGCCCAAGGCCCTGGGGTCAATGCCCAGCACCAAAAAAACAAAGCAGTGTCATCAATAAGCCTCCTGAACAAGCGAAACTAATGTCACAAGACTCCAAAGTAACACTTCTCGCAGAGGGGGCGACAGCTCTATCTCCTGCCTGTTCCTTTCTGGCTCCTTCCATGGAGCTGCCCTACCAATCTGCCTGTCACCGACCTCCATCGTCATCTCCAGAATTTGTTTGCACTGCCTCCCTCTTTGCCTCTTTAAATCCTTGGGCTCTCATTTTCATCTTCCTGGGACTTGTGCCTCCTTTTGGCCCCTTTCTTAGCTCCTGAGCGGCTGTCCATACCTCTGCTATACTCATTTTTGACATGCCATGTGAGCTCAAGTCAGCAGTCCCTTTTGGAAATGATCTTAACATTGACCTTGTGAGAACTGCAGGCAAGAGAGGCTCAGGCTTGGCTCCCCACCCTGCCCCAGGCTCTGTCATGGACATCCACTGTCAGGACAGCTGTTTACAGAACACTGGAAAAATATCCCAGATGTTTATAGAAGAAGACAGAGCAGGTACTATTTTTCTCTATTTTTAAAATGTGTCATAAACATTTCAAGCATATGAAGGAAATACATAGACTAAAGGATACCCATGAACACGACTATGAATGGACACATTTGCATTTATTTTTCTTAAAGAAATGCAATGTTACAGATGGATTGAATACCTTCCCATCCATTTCCTGAGAGAATCCACTCTCATAGAGTTGTTTTCAATCTTCCAATCCAGGTTTTAAAACTATCTATGTATTTATCTGTTTATCTGAATCCATAATAGATATTATTATTTTGTGTGCTCTTATTTTGTGTGCTCTTAACACTTTTTTTTTTTTGGAACCAGGGATTGAACTCAGGGACACTCAGCCACTGAGCCACATCCCCAGTCCTATTTTGTATTTTAGAGACAGGGTCTCACTGAGTTGCTTAGGGCCTCGCTAAGTTGCTGAGGCTGGCTTTGAACTCAAGATCCTCCTGCCTCAGCCTCCCAAGTCGCTTGGATTACAGGTGTGTGCCATTGCCCCTGCTTGCTCTTAACACTGTTATATACACATTATATTGTTGGTGCCTTTTGCAATTTATTTTTCATAGTTACTTTTTAAAGATTTATCTATGTTGAGCCAGGCATGGTGGCATATGCCTGTAATTCCAGCAGTTTGGGAGGCTTGAGGCAGGATTGTGTGTTCAAAGCTAGCCTCAGCAACTTAGTGAGGCCCTAAGCAGCTCAGTGAGAACCTGTCTTTAAATCAAATATAAAAAAGGGCTGGGGATGTGGTTCAGTGGTTAAGCACCCCTGGGTTCAATTCCTGGTACCAAAAAATAAAAAAAAAAAGATTTATATATGTTGAAATGTGTCCCTGGGTTCATTCATTTCACCTACTATATAGTGCCCCTCCCCTACTGTGCCATATATATATAATATATATAATATATAATATATAATATATAATATAATATATAATATATATGTATATATATATTCAGTTGTCCTTGGTATCTGCAGGTGATTGATTCTAGGATCCATCAGGAGCACCAAAATCTGCAGATGCTCAAGTTTCTTAAATAAAATGGTGTGTAGTATTTGCATATAACCTACACACATCCTCCGTACACTTTAATCCTCTCTAGATTACCTAAAATACCTACTACAGTGTAAAGGCTTTATAAATAGTTGTTATACTGTATTGTTTAGGGAATAACTACAAGAAAAAAGTCAATCCATGTACAGTACTGATACAATTATTTTCTCAAATATTTTCAGTCCTTGGCAGAATCTTCAGATGTAGAAGCCATAGAGTTAACAGAGGGTTAACTGTAGGTATTACTCATCTAGTCCCCTGATAGAAATTAACATAACTTTCTATTTTTTTTTAACCATATCAAAAGATACTATGATGGCTAGTTTTGTGCATCTGTTCTTGTAGACATGTGCCAGACTTTTTTTTAGAACAAATTCCTAGAAGTAGAATTGCTGGGGCATAGTGTATGTATAGATGTATAATTTTAGCCATATTGCCAATTGCTCTCTCAGTGATGGCACCAATTTTCATTCCCATTATCTAAGTTTGAGAATTCTATTTTCCCTTTGTCTTTGACAACTCTTGGCATTGTCAGAGATTTTGACTTTTGTTCATCTGACTGCTGAGCAATAATTTCTCAGTGTTTTATTATGGGTAGATGTTTAAATTACTGACTCAATTTTTTTATTGATTTATGTCTCCTGACATTTTCTATTTCTATTTCTTCTTAATTTTGGTAGTTTATATTTTCTGAAAAGTTGCTTATTCATTTACTTTTCATATATCTTGTCATAAAGTTGGTTATGGTATTTTCTTATTATTTTAAAATTTATAATTATTGCATTAGACAGTTTTCTATCACTGTGACAAAATACTCGAGATAAATAACTTAGAAGGAAGAAATGTTTATTTTGGCTCACAATTTCAGAGGTTTCAGTACACAGTCCCTTGTCACTGTGGCTTTGGGCCTCTAGTGAGGCCCAACATCATGGTGGTGGAGCAAAGCTGCTCACTAAGTGGCTGCCTGGAAGCAAAGTGTGAGAAGGGAAGAGAACAGGTTCCTCCTGCAAGGGCACCCCTCCAATGTCCTCACCTATTTCCACTAGGCCCTGCCTCTTAAAGGTTCCACCACCTCTCACAGTGCCACAAGCTGGAGAGCAAGCCTTTAACTCATGGCCTTTGGGGAACATTTAAGATCCAAACCATAGCCATTACGTTTATCTTTTCACTTCTGATATTGATTATTATTGTCTGTTATGTTAATCTCTCAAATCAAAGCAAAACAAACTCTATGTTGTTGATATTCTTATTTTGTGTGTATGTGTATGTGTGTGTGGTGCTGGGAATTGAACCAGGGCCTTATGCATGCTAAGCAAGTTCTCTACCACTGAACTACCTTCCCAGCTTCTTGAAAAAATTTTAAAATTTTGAGATAGGGTCATGTTAAATAGACTAGACTCAAATTTGCAATCCTCCTGTCTCACCCTCCTGAGTAGCTGGGATTACAGGTATATACTGCCATGCCTGACTTCTGTGCCTATCTTTAGAATTTCTTTTTTTATCATATGACCTTGTGGATCTTTTCCTAATTTCTTTAGTTGCGTGCAAATTACTTTTTAATCTTTTTTTCTAACACATGAATTTAAGGTTATAAATTTCTCTTCAAAAGCACGTTAGCTACTTGGGTATCTGGCCTTGGTTTTCATTTAGTTACTAATATGGAAAATTTTTCATCATGATTTCTTTTTTTTTTTTTTTGGTACTGGGGATTGAACCCAGGGGCACTCCACCACTGAGCCACATCCTCAGCCCTATTTTGTATTTTATTTAGAGACAGGGTCTCACTGAGTTGCTTAGGTTGCTGAGCTAAGTTGCTGAGGCTGGCTTTGAACTTGAGATCCTCCTGCCTCAGCCTCCCAAGTGCTGGGATTACAGGCGTGCGCCACCGCGCCCGGCTCATGATTTCTTTTTAAAAAACTGTTTTTAGTTGTAGGAGGACACAATACCTTTATTTCATTTATTTTTATGTGGTGTCGAGGATTGAACCCAGTGCTTCACGGGTGCTAGACGATCACTGTACCACTGAGCTACAGTTCCAACCCCATCATGATTTCTCAATTGATTTTTAACTACTGTATTGGTCAGCTTTCTGATACTGTAAAAAAATACCTGATATAATCAAAATGAGTAAAGATTTATTTTGGCTCACAATTTTGGAGGGTTCAGTTCATGGATAACTGGTCCATTGCTTTTGGGCCTGTGGCCAGAAAGTACATCATGGTGGAAACGTGGTGGAGAAAGCTGCTCACCAAATAGAAGCCTGAAAGCACAGAGAGAGGAAGGGGCTGGGATCCTAATATTCCATCAAGGGTACACCCCAAGGATCTAACTTTCTTCCAGTAAGTCCTTTCTTTTAAAGTTCTACCACCTCCCAATAATTCTATAGATTGGTAACACAGACTTTAACCCAGATCTTTGGGGACCCTTATCCAAACAATGACACCATATTAGAGATGCGGTTTTGATACAATGATTGGTCATGCTTTTGCTAGAGGATTTCTAATTTCATTGTATTTTAGACACATAAGGTGGTTTGAATGAAAGAAATAATTTTGTGCTTGTTGAGATGTCTCTGTGACCTAGATTTGGGTCAAATTTTCTAGATATTCCACATATGCTTAGAAAGAGTGTATAATATTGAATTTTTGAGTATAGAGTATTATATATGTTTGACTGAATTAAGATTTAAGCATTCTTACTAATTTTCTTTTGTCTTCCCTATCAGTCTTTTTCTTTCTTCTCTCTCTCTTTCCTGTAAGGGTTTTATCATGTGCAGAGCGGAGGCGGTGGCTGCTTCCCTCACGGCAGCCAGGCTCTGCTCAGCTGTCTTGCTTCCTCTTGGCACAGATGTGTGTCCCCACCCTTTTCTTGAACTGGAAGGCCTGTTTGTCCTTGGAGACCTTTGGAAGTTTCATGGCATACCACTCATATAGAGTAAAGTCACACACTTCATTGATCTCTTCCCATACAAACTTGGGTGTGGCAGGTCAGGTGCCCGCAGTAGCATCTGTGCCCAATCTGTTCACTGCTTGGTCACCTTGTAGCCCTGTTTGAAACCCATGACCATGGGGTGTGCAGAGCCATGGCTGCTGCACTTCAATGGCTGCTGTGGCAGAGGCTGATGAGTTTCAGATCAGTTTCTGAAAGCAGCATATTAAAATTGCCAGGTCATGATTGGGAATCATCAGTTTATTTTTGTAATTCAGTCCATTTTTTTGTCATAAGTATTTTGAGGCCACATTGATAGGTACATACAAGTTCAGGAATGTTCATAACTATCTAGTAAATTCCTTGTTTTATCATTCCATGATAATACTGCCTTTTCCTAGTGATGCTTTTACTTTTTTAAGTCTATTTTTTGTGGTAAGAATGTACCTACATCAGATTTCTTTCAGTTTACTTCTGTCCAAGGGTTAGTTTTAGGAGCTGGGGTGTATTCAATGGTAAATCTGTTACCTAGCATGCATGAGGTCCTGGGTTTAATCACTAGCAAAACACACACACACAGAGTTTATTTAGGTAGGTAGTTTCCATCCTTTTAAAATGATATTTCTTTTTTTTAAAGACATGTCTTTTGAAAAGCAAATGGTTGTTTTTTTTTCTTTTTAAAAATTTGTCAGATATGGCTGGGGATATAGCTCAGTTGGTAGAGTGCTTGCCTTGCAAGCACAAGGTCCTGGGTTCAATCCCCAGCACCGCAAAAACAAAACAAAACAAAACAAAACAAAACAAAAACAAAAAAATCTATCAGACAACCTCTGCATTTCAACTAGTAAGTTTAATCCTTTTATGTTTATTACTATTACTGACATATATTGGGTTATTTCTGTTAAAGATGACATAAGAAAAACGACCCAAGGTGGTATATTTCCTACTCTTACACTCAACAATCAACACAGAATATTTCCCCACTGTCTACCTGGAGATAGCTTCAGATTCCATAGGTTGAGAGTTCAGATCTCTAAAACTGGTTCCTTCCCACTTTGGATGCCAGTTGCCAGCCCCAGGTTGTGGCTTGTGCTTCTGACCAACAGGTTATTAACTGACGACCCCATGATTCCTTCTTTGGGTTTAATTAACCTGCTAGAGTAGCTCACAGAACTTTAGATATATTTACCCATTTATTTTATAAAGGCTATTACAGAAGGTACAGATAAATAGCCAAATAAAGAGATGCATAGTGTGAGGGATGGTAGAAGGGATGTGGAGTTTCCGTGCCCTCTCTGGACACACTACTCTCCAGGCACCTTCATGTGTTCAGCTATCTGGAAACTCCCGGAATTTTGTTCTTATGGGTTTTCATGGAGGCTTCATCGTGTAACATGATTAAGTTGCTGGCCATTGGTGATCAATTGAGCCTTCAGCCTCTTTCTCCTCCCTGGAGGTTTGGAGGTGGGGCTCAAGATCTCCACCTTCTAATCACTGCTTGTTTTCCCAAGTGACCAGCCCTCATCCCAAAGCTATCTGGAGGTCCCCACCATCAGTTGACTTACTAGCATAGAAAAGATACTCCTATCACTCCGGGATTTCCGGAGCTGTATGTCAGGAAACAGAATGAAGATCAAATGCCTATTTCACAATATCACATCTATCAACTTATTTTGTTTTTCCTTACAAAGCTTTGTTTACTTATTTTTACTCAGTTCCTACCTTCATTGAGTTAACTGAGTTTTCTGTACCCCTCTCTTCTATTCATATGAAAGTTATATTGCATGCTAATCATCTTTTCATGTGACCAAAATATCTGACAAGAACAACTTACGGAGGAAATGTTTTTTGGGGGGTTCATGGTTTCAGAGGTTCAGTCCATGGTTGGCCAACACCATTGCTCTGGGCCCAAGTGAGGCAGAACATCATGGTGGAAGGATGTGGCAAGGAAAGCATCTCTGCTTGTGGGAGCCCAGAAGGAGAGAGCAAGGAAGGTGCCAGGGACAAGATAAAAACCCCAGAGTCACGCTCCCAGCACCCTACTTCTCCAGTCATACCCTACCTGCCTATAGTTATCACCTAGTACAGTAGTTCTTACAAATTATTAATCCATGAACTTGATCGATTCTCTAATTAGGTTATAGCTCTCATAATCTGATCATTACACCTCTGATCATTGCAACATTGTCTATTGCATGAGCTTCTTGGGGGATACCTTATGCTCACACCATAACATATTGTATTTTTGTTCTTCTTCTTTTTTTTTATTCAGTGCTGGAGGTTGAACCCAGGGCCTTATGTTTGTGAGGCAAGTACTCCACCAACTGAGCTATATCCCTAGTCCTCTATTTTCATTCTTATATTGGTTACTCAATAAAAGGTATAAGAATTTTAGCAAAATTTATCTCACTCCTAGACAATATAAGGACCTGAACATTCCTTAACTGTAATCACCTTTCTTTTTTTCTAAAAACATGTTGTTTAGTATTACAATTGTACCTTGTTTGTAAACTGCCCTCTTCCTGTTTTAGTACTTTTTTTCCTAATTTGCAGACAAAACTAAGATTCAGAGAGATTAAGTGACTTGCCCAAGTCACATGTCTAACAACTGGCAAAATCCATGTAGGACCTGCCTTCATTTGGGATTAAAGCATGTGTGGACTTTAATTCTTTGGGACATGCTGATCATTTCACTGGGTCACTTTTTTTTTTTTTTTTGTACTGGGGATTGAACTTAGGGGAACTCAACCACTGAGCCACATCCCCAGCCCAATTTTTTATTTTATGTAGAAGTAGGGTCTCACTGAGTTACTTAGTGAGCCTTGCCGTTGCGGAGGCTGGCTTTGAACTCAAGATCCTCCTGTCTCGGCTGCCCTAGCTGCTGGGATTACAGGCGTGTGTCACTGTGCCCAGCTTCACTAGATAATTTTTTTTTTTTTTTTTTTTTTGCAGTGCTGGGGATTGAACCCAGGGCCGTGTGCTTGCGAGGCAAGCACTCTACCAACTGAGCTATATCCCCAACCCACTGGATAATTTTTTGATGATCAGATTTGTGTAAAAAAGAGAGCTACAGGGCTGGGGCTGCAGCTCAGTGGTTGAGCGCTTGCTTAGCCTGTGTGAAGCACTGGGTTTGATCCTCAGCACCACATAAAAATAAATAAGATAAAGGTGTTGTGTCTATCTACAACTAATTTTTTTTTTTTTTTTAAAGAGAGCTACTGAGTATCCTCAAATATCTCTCAATGGTAAACTGGATAAAATGTGACCTTTGCCCTTAGTTTTGGCCATGCATTGAAAACTGATTCTTTGTAGACCTTGTATCTCTCAGCGTGCTTACAGAATCTCATTTTTACTATAATGGAGTGATAAACAACAGGTGATGTGCTGAGAGTAGATAATGATATAATATATAAGAGAATATTCCCTCCATCCCTAGGTAAGATGGTTATCATACAAAGAGATGATATCATCCTTGAGGTTTCTTATTTGAAGTTTCAGTCTATACGTCCACCCATCTATCCTTTGATGCAGGACAGTTTTATGGCTAAGGTTGGAACTGTAATTGCACAAATTTCTAGCCCACTGCTTCAGCCTTCCAATCATGTTTCTGACTAATAAGGCTGAGATCCCAGGGGAAGCAGTTTATGGACAGCTTACCACTACCTATTGTTATCCTAAGAGAGCTAACAAAGCCCATTGAAGGTGGAGAGTATCACTGTGTCATCTCTGTTCGTGAAAGACAGTCCAATTTTCAGTTGGGGAACAAAGAGTATATTTGAGGATGAAATGCTGGTGAAATAGCCTGGCTGAGTAAATGCTCCCGCAGCAATGATTATTGCCTCATCACTCAAAGGTGAAAGAACAGGGGGAAAATGGCACAGATTGCATCCATTGCGTCCACCAGGTTAACAGATGACAGAGAATAGAGTTCAAAAGCTAGCTAGTACCCACATGGTCTTCTGCAAACTCTGAAAAGGGACATCTGTCCTAATTTTGGATTATGCAATCATATTGAGCACTAACCTCCCTCCTCATTTAAAAAATAATTCATGATAAGATTTGGTGCAGTTTAGATGGACTTAGGAAGAAACATTTGAGGGACCCTGGTTGGCATTGAAAAGAAAGAACCAGAACAAGGATGGAATTAGTGCTAAGTGGCTCGCTGTATCAGCCCCTGTGCTAAGCACCTTATATACCTTATCTTCAATTTTCTCATTAGTCCTTTGAGGAAAGTTTTAATATCCTCTATTTATAGGAAACAGTGAAGCTCAGAGATGTAAGGTGATTTATCTAAATTTGCATCAACAATAAGTGGAAAAGCTGGGATCTGAGCCCAGGTAGCTTGGCTATCACTCCATATTGCTTTTAGATGACATCTGTAATTTAGTGGTTAAAAGGTTAAAAGTGTGATTATAAGGTATTCACACTGAATCTGTTCCTTTCTCTTCTCCCCGAGCCAATGAGGAACACTCTGGCACAGATGTCTTTCCCTGACTTATTGTGGAGTCCTGCAAGATTCCATCTCTCCTTCCACAATTCAGTTGGTGCCATTTAAAAAGAGGACTCCCACCCCCTCTCCTCAGGTCTCAGTCATGAATCTCTTATCCTGCAGACTGATCTGAACTTCAACTTCTCCCCCTCTGCCCCACCCCTACTTCTACTCTCGGGTTTCTATCTTCAGTGCTTTCTCCAGTTCCTTACCTCCCTTTGTTCTCCTGGGCAACCTGCATGCCAGACCCATCCATGCTGACTATGAATTTCCATCTTCTTCTTGGCTGTCTTGCCTGCACCTCTTAGGTCACTCTGGCTCAACTCCATTCCTGGGACAACCTGACTCCCAGTCCTTCCCACCCCAATGCATACAGTCACCTCCTCTCCTCTTTCAGTTTTCAACATTCATGAGTGGGAAATGTCCTGAGCAGCGCCCGTGTGCCAGGCAGTCTTCCACGTACTTGCACTGAGGGTGAAATATGAACAAGGAGACCATGGTACTAGGGATGGAGACAAGTGAACAGGGTTCTCAAATAATGAGACGAGTGTCCTAATATAGCTGTGCATGGGACGTCGATGTGGCCACAATGAGAGAGTCTCCTCTGAGGCTGAAGAGGAGGATTAGAGATAACTTCACAGATAAGGTAAAGACTCACCTGAATCTAAAAGAATGAGTAGGAGTTGCCATCATTTCCCACCAGCTGGGTTGCTATGGTTATAGCTATGGTGGGCGACTGAAGTCTAAAGAGTAGGGGGTTGAAGGAGAGGTGAGAAAGTGCAAGGGAGGACGTTGCATAGCTTCTACACAACCCCTTAAAGGGGAGGGGAAGTTCTATTCCTGACTGGAGTTTCACTCTTCCACAGTTAGGGAGAAAATCCTTCTTTTCATTTTGTGAAAACTAAATGACAGAGGATGGGAGAGAGGTTATTGCATGAATAATTGAGTTTCTCATAGTAATAGCTACCACGTTTTCAAAGGTTAGTTACTGTGCTGGAGAGGTCCCTGTGCGCTGGCTTCCCTCTGATTGGATACAATCTTCTCAGTCTGTTCCCAGTTTGCGTTGTTTGAGGCGCCACCTGCTGGCTAGAGCTGGAAGTTTTGAAGTTCAATTACCCTGTCCACAGGGCTTCATGGTTCCTTCCTCAGTTCTCTGCTCCTATAGTAAGCACAGTTGCTGGAGTAGAATCTGCTGTAGATGGAGGTAGAGGAACTCTTTGAAGGTGGGCCACACTCACTTAGTGGGCTCATAGCCAAGGTTCTCATCCAAGGTTCTTATTCCTTTGTGGAATGTCCTAAGGAAGCCAGGCTACTGCTTAATAGTGATGAGATGCCCCAGCTTCTTGATAACTTCACAAGAGCACCACAGAAGGGCTGATGCTGATGTGCCGCCCAGTTCTTTGCTTGTGATAGGGGGCCAAAGCCTAGCAGCAGAAGTGGGGCCCCAATTCACTAACTCAGCTTTCCAGGAAATTGCCTGCATCAGTGGAGATGCCCCTTGTCACCATTAATAGAGTTGAGCCTCTAGGGTTGCTTTTAGCCACCAGCTTATTTATCAACTAGACTGGCCTGAAGAGACAGACCAGACTCAATCCAGCATCCAGCACTTGAATCCAGAACCCAGAATTGCCATCTTACACTGTCCTTTCTGGTTTATTGTCAAGGCTGGCTATGAGTCCCATACCTATGTACATCCTGGAATCCATTGCCTTTTCCTCTCTTGAGATTCTCTTTGGGTTACCCACATTCACCCCAATATATCCCTCTAATTCCACATCTCAGGGAGAAGGTTTGGGAGGAGGGAAAGGGAATATAGTCTTTCCCCTGAGAATATCCTTGAACTTGCTCTGTAAACTGGTACCTAGCTTGGTCCCCAGAGCCCTGAGAGCCAGGAGGGATCTCATTTGCTACTTAAACTTTTGACTCACTTGATGTTTCCCTAGGTATGGAAGACTGTAAAGATATCTTCAAAGTTTGTCTACACCAAACTGCCAACAGCTGCTTTTGCTGAATCAGAAAGGAAAAAAAATTGTCACAATAGATTATTTCATTTCATCTTCACAATAGCCCTACGAAGTAGGTATTATTGTTATCTTCATTTTATAAGTTAAGAATATTAAAGCCCAGAGGCAAGAAGTAACTTGCTCATGTTTTCAGTGATCAGTGGCCAAGCAGAGATTCAAAACCAGCTCTGTTGGACTCGAAAGCACTTTGCACATGCTACCACAAGAATTCCCCATCCTTGAAAAGTAGTGTTTGCCTAAGAATAAGTGGCAATGAGTGCCACAATTAAGGATGGTTTTCCTATTGACCCATTGATACTGTTTCCATTGATTCCGTTCTGCATTTGTTATGGGCTGAGTTGCTGTGTATCCACACCTGCTTCCCCAGTTCACATGTTGACATCCTAACCCTAACAACTCAGTGTGACTGTGTTTGGAGATAGGACCTTTAAAGAGGCAATTAAGGTAAAATAAGGCCACATAGGGGGGTCCTAATCCAAACGACTGGTGTCCTTACAAGAAGAGGAGATAAGGGCAGATATGCACCAAGGGAAGAACTTGTGAGGACATAGGGAGGTGACTATTATGGACTGTATGTCTTTGTTCTCCCCAAATTCTCAGGCTGGCAACCTAATACCCAGGGATGGCATTGGGAGGTTGGGCCTTAGGGAGGTAATTAAGTCTGGGGGTGGAGTCCTCATGCTGGGATTAGTGCCTTTATCAGAAGGGACACAGAGAGCTTGTTTCCTCTTCTTGCCCCTCTGTCATGTGAGGATACAATGAGAAGACCGCCATCTGCAAACCAGGAAGGAGGCTCTCACCCGACACTGGGTCTACTGGCACCTTAGCTTCCTTAACTTTGGGAATAAGTGTTTGTTATCTAAGACACCCAGTCTATGCCAATTTGTTACAGCATCCCAAAGGCAATAAACATCTACAAGTCAAGGAGAGAAGCCAGAGCGATCCAATCCTGCCAATGTTTGATTTTGAACTTCTAGCTTCCAGAACTATGGGAAAACAAATTTCTGTGAGTTCAGCTGCACATTCTGTGGCACACTTTGTTATGACAATCCTAGTGAACTCACACAGTATTTATAACTCTCTTTACTGATTGTATTTCCCATGGAGTTGGGCAAAGTGGGTTTCCATAAAGTATAAGCAGGGTCTATGAGCTTTTGGTAATAGAATTGCTATTTCTAAGAGTATTTTCCCCAGATGCAAGGAGGAAAGATTGGAAAATAGAAGAGGTTATTCTCTCATTATATATTTTTTTCCTTTGTGGTCTTAAGCTTAACAGCCACTTAAAGCATTTAAAGTACTTGTCTTTTGAGCACTCTGAAAGTGAAATGCTTCACACACATTTAATCCTCAAAATTATCTCACAAAGTGACCCTTGTTCGCATTTTGCAGAAGGGGAAACTGAGCCATAAAGAGGATGATTAATTTGTGGAATTTTAAAGAGTTAGTGGCAGTGAAACCCCAAGTATTTAACTTCTGTGACTTTGACCACTGTGACTCACTCCCCTCTTCCCCAGTTGATTACTACAAATAGAGGAGCAGAGAGAAAGACCAAGTCTTGCCACTCAAGGCATGGTCCCTGGACCAACAGCAGGCATGACTGGGAGCTTGTTAGAACTGCAGAAACTTGACCTTCCCCTAAATATACATGACCAAGATCTACATTTTAACAAGATCCCCTGGTAGGATCAGCTGTCTAATTTGCAGGACCCAATCCAAAATGAAAATGCAAAGCCCTAGTTTAAAATTCACAAGATTTTCAAGATGGTAGCAGCAGATCACTAAAGTAAGTATGGTTACTATCACATAGGTCTCACACCCCTGGAATCAGCTCTGCCCACAGGTGATACAGATGCAGGAATGCATGGTAACACGTAGAAGTATTGTTCTAGAAGATTCCATGATACAACCCTTCACCAGGGGGATGTTTTCACTTTTGTTTTACTTTATTTTTATTTTAAAGATACAAAATGTTGCTTTTGTACTCCTTAACCCATCAATTGGTTTTACTACAAAATAACAATTCTCGGAAGGCTGAGGCAGGAGGATCTGGAGTTCAAAACCAGCCTCAGCAACAGTGAGGCACTAAGCAACTCAGTGAGCCTTGTCTCTAAATAGAATACGGAAAAAAAAAAAAAAAAAAAAAAGGACTGGGGATGTGGCTCTTGAGGGCCCCTGAGTTCAATCTCCAGTAATCTTCCCTCCTGCCAAAAACAAACAAACAAAAAACCCCCCAAAAAACCCCCAAAAAACAATTCTCCAAAAAAGCTTTGAAGGAAAATTGATACTCCTGAATAATGCACCCACTATATTTACTTATAGCGTGGCTGATCCATGGCACTCTGCCTATCCAGGAAGTATGTGCAGCCCAGCACGAAAAGCCTGGACTTAACCCATCCTAGATACAGACTGCAGAACTCTTTAGTAGGTGATTTTGACAGAATCACCCTACACAAATTTCATGGCCCCCTTTTTTTTTTTCAGTACCGGGAATTGAACCCAAGGGGCACTTAACCACTGAGCCCTTTTTTATATTGTATTTAGAGACAGGGTCTCACTGAGCTGCTTAGGGCCTCACTAAGTTGCTGAGTGCTGGCTTTGAACTTGCAATCCTCCTGCCTCAACCTCCTGAGCTGCTGGGATTACAGGTGTGTGCCACCATGCCCCGCTCTCATTCCCCGTTCTTACAAGAAGTTGAGCACTCATGTGGCATCAACCTGAACCAGCTCTTTAACCAGCTCTGAATCTCAGTTTTTTCATCTATAAAATGAAAAGAGGGACAGCACCTACTGCAGAGAGATGTTGTGAAGTTTAAATGAATAATATATAAAATTACATTCAGGGAACATTTCCTGGAATATGTTAAATGTTCAATAAATGTTAGCTCATTACCCCACCCTGGAGATTAGGTTCTTGTTGCACATTGAGACAAAGAGAATGTCACAAGGAGGATTTGCCCGGCTTCCATACAGAGCCCCAGGGGATGGTATTTACTCTGATGAGTTAGTCCTGACCCAGAGTCTGGTCTTCATTCGGTAGGTATGGAAATCTGATTTTGTCAGCTTGCTGAGGGTAACACTATAAATTACTGAGTGTGCTTACAATACTGGACATCAGTGGTGTGTGTGTGTGTGTGTGTGTGTGTACAAGGGAGGGGGAAGAAGAGAGAGGTGAACTTAAGGAGGGTGAAGAGGGAGGAAGGAGGGAGAGGGAGAACTAATAGAAGTTTAGAGTTTGATGAGGATGACCTTCATATATATATATATAAATACATATAAATATATATTTAAATATATATGAATATATAAATAATATATAAATATATACTATATAAAAATATACAAATATATAAAATATGTATATATAAATATATATAATATATAAATATATATAAAAATATACATATATATTTTTTGGTACTGGGGATTGAACCCAGGGGCACTCCACCACTGAGCTGCATCCCCAGCCCTATTTTGTATTTTATTTAGAGACAGGGTCTCATTGAGTTGCTTAGGGCCTCGCTAAGTTGCTGAGTCTGGCTTTGAACTCAGGGTCCTCCTGCCTCAGCCTCCCAAGTGCTGGGATTACAGGCGTGCGCCACCGCGCCCGGCTGACCTTTATATTTTTTTCCAGTGAAAAACTATTTTCACAAAGAACTTGAAGGTCACAGAAACAGCAGTGACAAGATGATCTCAAGGGACCGTGCAGGTCTCAGCTCTGACACCAAATCAACTTTGTGAGTTGCATCTTTTCAAACCTGGATGGTGCTGTGGAGTACTTAAGCCTCAAGGGGGCGCTCAAAGCTTCTGTACTAGGGACTAACGCGCATCCGACCAGGGCTCGTCCTCTGAATTCAAGCACAGACGGGATTTTTGGAGAGAAGTAGGTGTGCCGGTGGATGCACTATGCTTAGGAAAATTAGATTTTCTCTGCAAGTCTGGGCATGTGGGAGCTTGAGAGATGCATTTGGGGACTTTGTTGAGGAAGTTTTTTAACTTCTCAATTTCTGTAATTGAATACAGCAATTAAATACATAAATGGTTTTAAAAAGTTAAGCATGACTAATGTAAAAATTTCACTATTATAGAAAATGTGACTTTCAAATTGAAAGTTCCCTGTGTTATTCACTGCCATGCACCACTCCCACCAAAGGGAACAAAACACACAAGAGTTGGGTGTGCTTATTATGACTCTATTAACTAACTTGCTAGCTAAACAGCTAAATATGTATACAAGAACACATGCATACAGGTTTTTGCATAAATGTGAATGATGACATTTAAATTCACAAATATAACCTGAGCTGTAAAGCAAGCTGGGAAGCTTGTGCCTTGTGGCCCAGAACATTCTCTTCTCATGAGTGAGTAGCACAAAAAGACACATTATTAGGAGTTCATGATCTGAGTGTGAAACTGAAACAGAGGAGGTGAGTTAATCTTCTGCAGCCTCTCAGCCAAGAGGACATGCCATCTGGGGACAAATATCTCACAGATCACATTTTGGACAATGTTGATCTCTATGTCATTTTGAGGTTTCCTTAATACACAAATTATAACTAGGTTATATTGTTTCTTTTTTTCCTTACATGTGGGTGAAAATAGTCTTCTTTAACCTACAAGAGTTCTTTGAAAAGATGCTTCATTCCCAGTACTTGGGAGGCTGAGGCAGGAGGATCTCAAGTTCAAAGCCAGCCTCAGCAACTTAGCGAGGCCCTAAGCAACTCAGTGAGACCCTGTCTCTAAATAAAATAAAAAATAGGCTGGGGCTGGGGCTCAGTGGTGGAGTGCCCCTGGGTTCAATCCCTAGTACAAAAAAAAAAAAAAAAAAGATGCTTCATGACCTATTTAAATGATTAAAACCATCCATTTTTAACTCATGTTTTAAAAGAAAGTGGTGAAAGGGAAATTTTAAACATTTTTTCTCTTCTTTTTAAAACTTATTTGTTGTTTTTAGATATACATGACAGTAGGGCATATTTTGACATTATACATATATGGGGTGCAACCCGTTATAATTCTGATCCAATTCTTGTGTGTTGAACATGATGTGGGGTTACATTGGTCATGTATTAATATATGAACATAGGAAAGTTATGTCCGATTCATTCTACTGTCTTTCCCATTTCCATCCCTCTCCCTTCCCTTCATTCCCCTTTGTCTAATACAATGAACTTCCATAGTTCTCATCCATACCCTCCCTTGCTATGGGTTAACATCCACATATAGGAGAGAACACTTGACCTTTTGTTTTTTGGGATTGGCTTATTTCACTTAGCATGATAGTATCCAGTTTCATCCATTTACTGGCAAATGCCATAATTTCATTCTTCTTTATGTCTGAATAATATTTCATTGTATATATGTACCACATTTTCTTTATCCTTTCATCTGTTGAAGAACACCTAGGTTGATTCCATAGCTTGGCTATTGTGAATTGAGCAGCTATAAACATTGATGAGATTGCATCACTGTAGTATGCTGATTTTAAGTCCTTTGGGTATAAGCCAAGGAGTGGGCTAGCTGGGTCAAATGGTACTTCCATTCCAAGTTTCCTAAGGAATCTCCATACTGTTTTCCAGAGTGGTTGTACTAATTTGCAGTCCCACCAGCAATGTATGAGCGTACATTTTCCCCCACATCCTTGCCCACATTTATTGTTACTTGTATTCTTGATAATTGCCATTCTGGCTGGAGAGAAATGGAATCTCAATATAATTTAAATTTGCAGTTCTCTAATTGCTAGAGATGTTGAACATTTTTTTTCATGTATTTGTTGACTGTATTTCTTCCTCTGTGAAGTGCCCGTTCAGGTCCTTTGCCCATTTATTGACTGGGTTATTTACTTATTTATTTTTTGGTGTTAAGTTTTTTGAGTTCTTTGTGTATCCTGGAGATTAGTGATCTATCTGAGGTGCAAGTGGTAAAGATTTTCTCCCATTCTGGAGGCTCTCTGTTCATGTTCTTGATTGTTTCCTTTGCTGTGAAGAAGCTTTTTAGTTTGATGTCATCCCATTTTTTGCTTCTTGATTTGACTTCTTGTGCTTTAAGTGTCTTATTGAGGAAGTTTGTTCCTGAGATAATACAATGAAGAGCTGGGTCTACTTTTTCTTCTAGTACGTACAGGGTCTCTGGTGTAATGCCAAGGTCCTTCATCCACTTCATTGAGTTGAGTTTTGTGCAGGGTGAGATATAGGCATTCAATTTCAATTGGCTACATATGAATATCCAGTTTTCCCAGCACCATTTGTTGAAGAGGCTCTCTTCTCCAATGTTTGTTTATGGCACCTTTGTCTGGTATGAGATAACTATATTTATGTGGATACACCTCTGTGTCTTCTATTCTGTTCCATTGGTCTTCAAGTCTATTTTGGTGCCATTTCCATGAAATTTTTGTTACTATAGCTCTGTAGTATAATTTAAAGTCTGGTATTGTGATACCTCCTGCATTACTTTTCTTGCTAAGGATTGCTTTGGCAATTCTGGGCCTCTTGTTTTTCCAAATGAATTTCATGACTGTTTTTTTTTCTATTTCTATGAAGAATGCCACTGAGATTTTAATAGGAATTGCATTAAATCTGTATAACACTTTTGGTTGTATGGTCATTTTGACAATATTAAGTCTGCCTATCCAAGAAAATGATCTTTCCATTTTCTAAGGTCTTCTTCAATTTCTTTCTTTACTGTTCTGTAGTTTTTATTGTAGAAGTTGTTTCTCTCTTTTGTTAGATTGATTCCCAAGTATTTTTTTTTATGCTATTGTGAATGGAATGGTTTTCCTGATTTCTCTTTCTGCTGATTTGTCATTAGTGTATAGGAATGCAATTGATTTATGGGTGTTAATTTTATATCCTGCTGCTTTGCTGAATTCATTTATGAGTTCAAGAAGCTTTTTGGTGGACTTTTTTTTGGTCTTATAAATATAAAATCATGTCAACAGCAAATAGGGATAGTTTGAACTCTTCTTTTCCTATTTGTATCTCTTTAGTTTATTTCTTTTGTCTAATTGCAATGTCTAGGGTTTCAAGGATGATGTTGAATAGAAGTGGTGAAAGAGGGCATCCTTGTTCTAGTTTTAAGAGGGAGTGCTTCCAATTTCTCTCCATTTAGAATGATGTTGGCTTTGAGTTTAGCATAGTTAGCTCTTACAATGTTGAGGTATGTTCCTACTATCTCTAGTTTTTCTAGCATTTCAAACATGAATGGATGCTGAATTTTGTCAAATACTTTTTCTGCATTTATTGAGATAATCATGTGGTTCTTGCCTTTAAGTCTGTTGATACGATTAATTACATTTATTGTATTGAGATATGACTTCTATTCCCAGTCATTTTGGCTTAGATTTGGTTTTTAATGTGACTTGGTTTCTCCTTTAATTGGCTTTTCTTTTAGGATAGTTCCTCCCTTTGATGACTTACATTGTTGTTGTTCGTTTCTTCCTCATGGAATATCTTGCTGAGAATGTTCTATAGCACAGGCTTTCTATGTGTGAATTCCTTTAACTTTTGTTTGTCATGGAAGGATTTTATTTCGTCTTCAAATCTGAAGGTTAGCTTTGCTGGATATAGGATTCTTGGTTGGCAGCCATGTTCTTTCAGAGCTTGAAATATATTGTTCCAGGCCCTTCTAGCTTTTTAGGGTCTGGGCTGAGAAATCTGCTGATATTCGTATTGGTTTCCCCCATATGTAATCTGTTTCTTTCCTTTACAGCCTTTAAAATCCTATCTTTATTTTGTACATTAGGCATTTTCATTATAATGTGTCTTGGTGTGGATCTGCAGTAATTTTGTGCATTTGGTGTTCTGTAAGCCTCCTGCAGTTGAGTTTCCATTTCATTCTTCAGGTTTGGGAAATTTTCTGATATTATTTCATTGAATAGGTTGTTCATTCCTTTGATTTGTATCTCTGTGCCTTCCTCAATCCCAATAATTCTTAAATTTGGTCTTTTCATGATATCCCATAGTTCTTGGAGGTTCCATTCATGATCTCTTACCATGTTCTCTGTTTGGGCAACTTTATTTTCAAGATTCAATATTTTGTCTTCATTGTCTGAGGTTCTGTTTTCTAAGTGATCTAGTCTGTTGGTGATGCTTTCCATTGAGTGTTTAATTTGGTTTATTGTTTTTTTTGTTTGTTTTTGTTTTTGTTTGTTTTTTGGTACTGGGGATTGAACCCAGGGGCACTCCACCACTGAGCCACATCCCCAGCCCTATTTTGTATTTTATTTAGAGACAGGGTCTCACTGAGTTGCTTAGGGCCTCACTAAGTTGCTGAGGCTGGCTTTGAACTCACAATCCTCCTGCCTCAGCCTCCCGAGTCGCTGGGATTACAGGCATGTGCCACCGCGCCTGGCTTAATTTGGTTTATTGTTTCCTTCATTTCAAGGATTTCTGTTTGGTTCTTTTTCAGAATCTCTATCTCTTTGTTGAGGTGATCTTTTGTTTCCTGTAGTTGCTCTTTCAGCTGCTTATTGGAATGGTCAATCATTGACTGCATTTGCTCTCTTAACTCATCATTTGCTTCTCTGATCATTTAATCATGCATATTCTGAACTCCTTTTCTGGCATTTCTTCTACCATGCTGTCATTGGATTCTATTAGTGTAGAGTCTTGGTTTGTTTGGAACACTTTCCTCCCTTGTTTTTTCATATTGTTCATGTACCTTCCCCTCTAGCAATGAAGATCTAGGGTATTATAGTTTCTGCCCTATAGGCTTATAGTGACCCTCTAGTTTTCTGAAACCTCTTCTTTAAGAGGGGCGGGGGAGATCAATATTAGCAACACCCAGTAAGACAATATGCAGCTGTAAACCAAATAGCCTCTATGAAGACTATTGTTACAGTAGTCTTTTTGTTACAATATTGTTACAATATTGTCATAATAAACAGAGAGGATGAGTTCAATTATTATCTACAGTATAACAAACAGATTTGCAATGAGGACTACAGTGTCTAATGGAGGACAAAGAGGATGGGGAGGATGCTTGGCTGTAACTGTTAACAGTGTAAGAAAAAAGTATAGAGAAGTTCTAGATCATAGGAAGAGTGAAAGTGTAGTCAAAAGAAGTTGGTTGTTAGCATGAGAAAAGTGAGAAAAAGCCCTTGAGGAAAGAGGGAAACAAAAGGAAAGTAGAGAGCAAGAAAAGTAAAGAAATAAAAGTTTAAAAGCTATCACAAGGAGATAAAAAATCTACACTATAACTGTCATATATTATTCAACCCTCCCAGTATTTAGTAGCCTGAGGCATGAGAGGTACCTGACAATGAGCTTCCAGTCTCCAGCAGGTATCTCAGGATGGGATTTGCCCCACCTAATGACAGTTTCCCCTTCGTGGATAATCCAAGATGGCTGCACTGGCTTTCAAACGTGTTGACAAATGAGGAGATGCAGCACAGGGCGTGGGCACCGAGACTGTGTGGGGTGCAGTCAGTCAGGCTGGGCCCCTGGAGGCGGGGTGCTGTCAGTCGAGCTGGCAGTCCTGCATCTCCTGGCTTTTTTTCCCCCAAAATGGCGGCAGCCACATGTAACCAAACCTGTGGGTACTGTGATGGTGAACTTCCAGGCAACAGCAGGCAGCTGGTGATCCACCAACAGTCTGTAGGCTCTGCAGGCTACTGGCAGACGATGGGCAGATGAACCTCAGTTGGTGGGCGATGGGTAGGTGAAAGGCAGGTGTTGGGCAGGTCAGAGGCAGGCAAACAGGCAAGTGACAGATTATAGGTAGTGGTCAGTGAGCAATCTGCACTCACTATGCTGGTAGACTACGGATGATTGAGGTAGACAGATGTGGTAAACAGCAGGGGATCAATGAGGAGTAAAGACTGCTTCATGGAAAAACAGATTTTCCCGTTTGAATGCTGAGTTACGGAGCGACAAGGAACGCAGCCTCCCTCTAGTTGGCCATCTTGGATTCCCTAATTACATTTATTGATTTCTGTATGTTGAACCAACCTTGCATCCCACTATCTTTTAAAAAATTTTTTTCTGGGGGGTCTACTGGGGATTGAACTCAGGGACACTCGACCACTGAGCCACATTCCCAGCCCTATTTTGTATTGTATTTAGAGACAGGGTCTCACTGAGTTGCTTAGGGCCTCGTTGTTGCTAAGGCTGGCTTTGAACTCGTGATTCTCCTGTCTCAGCCTCCCCAGCTCCTGGGATTACAGATGTGAACGACCGTGCCTGGCTTGCACTATCTTTTAAATATGTTTTTGTAACAAATTTTTCAGGATTTCATTAAGAATTTTTGCATCTATGTTTATGAGGGATATTGGTCTGAAGTTTTCTTTCCTTGAGGTGTCTTTGTCTGGTCTTGGTATCAGGGTGATACTAGTTTCATAGAATTGAGTTTGGAAGGGTTCTTTCCTTTTCTATTTCATGGAATAATTTAAGGGGCATTGGTGTTAGTTCTTCTTTGAAGGTCTGATAAACTTGGCTGAGAATTCATCTGGTTCTGGGCTTTCTTTGTTGGTAGGCTTTTGATGGCTTCTTCAATTTCATTGCTTGAAATTCATCTGTTTAAATTTTCTGTCCTCCTGTTTCAATTTGGGTAGTTCATATGTCTCTAGAAATTTGTCAATGTCATCATGATTATTTTATTGGAGTATATGCTGTGAGCTGCTCGGTCAAATCCTAGGAACCATTGAGGGTGATGGGGGATTAAGAAAGACACACACACACACACATAGAAAGAAAGCTGAGATCTGGTGGAATACTGCACTCTGATGTAGAAATAGTGACACAGAGCTGGTCCAGCAAGTTTATTATATAGGGTCTCATAATCAGGAAGTTAAAGACTATAGAGGCATTGTTCTTTGTGCACTAGAAAGTTACAGGGCTAGAAAAATTCTTATAGCTATTTTACTGTTGCAGTGCTAGGAACTTCTTGTGGCACTCAGGAAGCTCATTGTCCAAAGTTTCTATTAAGAGGGCAGGCCTGAAGTTTACAGCATTGGTGAAACATTGTAGTTACCTTGCTATGTTCAGAATCCTCTATCCCTGGGAGCTGGTGCCTGAGGTCTAGGTCAAGAACTGAATGGCTCTGTGACTAGCACAGAATCTCCTTTTAAACCTCCTTTTGGCCCATGCAACTGGGCCATCTTGAATGGCACCCTTGCACCGAGAGTATTTCCAGAGAGGCATTGCCTCTGTCACAGGACAATTTTAAAATCCATAATTCAGTTGTCACTCCCAGCAAGTATAGATTTTCAAAATAGTTTCTGATTATCATCTCAATTTTAATAGTGTCCTTTGTGATATTTCCTTTTTCATCACAAATTTTAGTGATTTGGGTTTTCTCTCTCTTTTTCGTCATTAGCTTGGCTAAGGGTTTATTGATTTTATTTATTTTTTCAAAGAACAAACTTTTTGTTTTACCCTCACCCTCCCCCCTCCCCGTGCTGGAGATTGAACCCAGCGCCTTGGGCTTGAAAGGCAAGCACTCTACTAGCTGAGCTATATCCCCAACCCCCTGTTTCATCTATTTTTTGAAATTTTTTTCTTTCAATTTCATTGATTTTTGGCTTTGATTTTAATTTCTTTCTGTCTTCTACTGCTTTTAGTGTTGA
Source organism: Glaucomys volans (assembly GCA_020662805.1). Classification (NCBI taxonomy): domain Eukaryota; kingdom Metazoa; phylum Chordata; class Mammalia; order Rodentia; family Sciuridae; genus Glaucomys; species Glaucomys volans. The sequence continues at coordinate 163,465 of JAJEJO010001922.1, forward strand.
TTTGTTCTTCTTTTTCTATGGTTTTGATATATAATGTTAGGTGATTTATTTGGTGACTTTCTATTCTTTTAAAGAATGTGCTCAGTGTAATGGACTTTCCTCTTAGCACAGCCTTCACGGTATCCCACAGATTTTGATATGTTGTGTCACTATTCTCATTTACCTCTAAGTATTTTTTAATTTCATTCCTGGCTTCTTCTACCATCTATTGTTCATTCAGTAGTGTATTATTTAGTCTCTAAGTGTTAAGAGTAGCTTCTATTTTTTATTTTGTTGGTGATTTCTAATTTCATTCCTTATGATCAGATGGAATGCAATTATCTCTTTTTTTGTATTTCAATTTCATTCCTTATGATCTGATCGAATGTGTTATCTCTATTTTTTCTTTTTTTTGTATTTGCTAAGAGTTGCTTTCTGGCATAAGATATGGTCTATTTTAGAGGAGGCTCCATGTGCTGCTGAGAAGAAGGCGTATTCAGTCTTCAATGGATGAAATATTCTATATATGTCTGTTAAGTCTAAATTATTAATTGTATTATTAGTTCTATAGCTTTTTTATTTAGTTTTTGTTTGTAGGATCTATCTAGTGAGAGGCATTTTAAAGTCACCTAGTTTTATTGTGTTGTGGTCCATTTGCTTCTTGAAATTGAGAAGGGTTTGTTTGTTTCATACAGATGTTCCATTGTTTAGGGCATAAATATTTATGATTGTTATTTCTTGCTGATATATCATTCCCTTAAGCATTATGAAATGACCTTGGTCCCTTCTGATTAACTTTGGCTTGAAGTCCACTTTATCTGATATGAGGATAGAAACCCCTACTTGTTTTCAAGATCCATGTGAATGATATGTTTTTTCTCATCCTTTCACCTTCAGTCTGTGGATGTCTTTGCCTATGAGGTGAGTCTCTTGGAGACAGCATATTGTTGGGTCTTGTTTTTTAATCCAATCTGCCAGTCTACATCTTTTATGCCATTTACTTTCAATGTTATTATTGAGATGTGATTTTTATTCCCTGTCATTTTGATTTATTTCTGGTTTTTAATTTAAATAAGTTTCTCCTTTGATTATTCTTCTAGTTCTTCCCTTTGTTTGTTTTCACTTTTATTTTTCATTTCTTCTTCATGAAGTATTTTATTGAGTATGTTTTGTAGTACATACTTTCTAGTCGTGAATTCTTTTAACTTTTGTTTGTCATGGAAGGTTTTTATTTCATTGTCAGTTCTAAAGCTTAATTTTACTTGGTATAGTGTTCTTGGCTGGCATCCATTTTCTTTCAGAGTTTGGTGTATATTATTCCAAGACCTCCTAGCTTTGAGGGTCTGGGTTGAGAAATCAGCTGAGATCCAGATTGTTTTTCCTCTAAATGTTACCTATTGCTTTCTTCTGACAGCTTTTAAAATCCTATCCTTATTCTGTATATGAGGCATTTTCATAATAATGTGCCTTGGTGTGGGTCTGCTTTAATTTTGCATATTTGGGGTCCTGTAAGCCTCTTGTATTTGGTTTTCCTTTTCCCTTCTTAAAGTTTGGGATTTTTTTCTGATATCATTTCATTGAAAAGATTGTGCATTAATTTGGTTTATATCTCTGAGCCTTCATCTATCCCAATAAATCTTAAGTTTGGTCTTTTCATGTTATCCCATATTTTTGGAAGTTCTGTTCATGTTCTCTTAACATCCTTTCCCCATGGTCAACTTTATTTTCTAGATTTCATATTTTGTCTTCATTGCCTGAAACTCAGTCTTCCAAGTGGTCTAGTCTATTGGCGATGCCTTCCATTGAATTTTTAATTTGGTTTGTTGATTCCTTCATTTCGAGGATTTCTGACTGATTCTTGTTCAGGATCTCTATCTCCTTGTTGAAATGATTTTTCCCATCTTGTATTTTCTCTCTGATTTCATTTCTTACATCATCTTTTCAGTTCAGTTTAAATATGAACTTTCTGAACTTTTCCTCTGAAATTTCCTCCACTGTGCTGTCAATGGAGTCTTCTATTGAGGTAGTCAGGATTATTTGAGATGGTTTGTTCCCTTGCTTTTTCATATTGTTTATGTATCTACCCATCTATCTAGATGGATCTGATGTTGTAGATTTTCTACCTTAGGAGTTAATAGTGTCCCTCTATGTTACTAGAACCTCACAGATTGAGGGGGGAGCCTAATAATAGCAACAAGGTATATAAACAATATATAGCAGTAGACAAGTTCCTTAGTTCCTCTCTTGATATCTAGTGTTAATTGGTACAATATGTAGGGATAGTGGGATCAGCAATTTTCATCAGTAAAAACATTACATAATCACCTATTATGTCTGGCTTAACATCGAACAATAGATGTGTCTACACCTTTTGCTCTATTAATTATTGCTGTTAATAAGAGGGGAATTTTTAGTACCAGTTACTTAAAATTGACTGGCCAAAAACCTATTCATATCAATGTCTAAAATCAAATGCTGCCATCAGCTATGACTATAGACATATAACGTCTTTCTTTAAAATAATCAATTTTCCTGTATCCTTCACGTATATAAACCTAGAAACTGAGCTGTGATTACTTGCAGTCACACAATACACAGATAGTTCCTCGGGCATCAAAGTGTTCTTCATCTCATCCACTAGAGGGCACCTGAGAGTCATCTAACAAAAGCACTCGGGAAACCGAATTTAAAAATCTGAGCCAGAAACCACAGATCTAAAGTGATACAGACAGACACACACACACTTCTGGAACATCACTAACCGAATTCAGTTTACTCAGAGATGGCCACATTTCTCCACCACCAAATTGCTGCATTCTGGTACTTTTCCAATTGTAGACTGATCCTCACTTTTGAACAATTTTTTTATCTTGCCTAGAGAAAGGGGTGTGAGCATTTTACAAAATATTAAATGTGAGTGCTTCTCTCATGAAAATTGTGATATTTAAGTTTACCAGAAAAGGTTGGTAATTTTGTCATCATAATTCCAGAATGGTTTCTCTGTTTTTGTTTGTTTGTTTTTTGGTAATTAGTGTATAACTCAATTGGATTCACCCTGAACAGTGTCATGAAAGAAGCAGAATTTTTTTTCTTTTATTAGGTTCATCTTCTACTTCTCACTCCCATTTCAGGTTCCAGTAAGGACCAATCAACATATTGGAAATAGTCCAAATAGCCAGGAGTAAGGAAAGCCATCAGTGGTATGTTATGACAATAATTTATCTATTAATTATTGTGCGTATAAATTATAACACTAATGTAATAGCATTAGGAATGTTTTTACAAAAATGGCCACCTAAGTGTCAGTTCCCGTGCTATGCGGATGATGAACAAGAAAAACGTACTAGTTCTTAAGGGGTCTATGATTTGGTGTGCATAGGATGTATGAAGAGACCCATAACCAAATACTTAGAGGGTAAGGATGATGGGTATGGGGTTTGGAGTCGGAAGTTCAGACTCTCCTGAGTTCGTTGTATGACCTTGAGCAAATTATTTCAACTCCATCTGAGCCTTGGTTTGTCATCTGTTAAATGAGGATAACCACCTACCTTAATTTTATTGTGAAAATTAAGTACGATGATGAATATAAAGCCTTGACACCTAGTACCAAGTATGGAGTTTGATACAGGATAGTAGCAATGGTGGTTGGCATTCATGTTGCTTTCTTTGTGTAGCAGGAAACAGGGTACAGCCCATTCATGACAGACTGGCTCAGTGAGCCACCACCCAGATGAGGTGGAAGTACCATTCCAGGGCCAGACAACTTTTTCGGTCAGGAAAGACTTAGCCACATCCCAACAGTCCAATTTTCTGGACAATGCATTGGTCTTTGAAAGCTGCTTGGTATGTGGAAAAATTCACTGAGAAGGATTCTTTCCTCCCTTAGAGTGATATGAGTTTCTGTTTTTGCTTTAGCTGCCTCTAGGCACATGGGTCCAAGTGGGCTTCTTTGGGGGAAGTCTTGTAGTTCAGAGGGCCACTGTACACTGCTGTTCCCACATGGGCTAGCTGACTCCAGACAGAATTTTCTTCGCTGAGAAATAGCCAAGGATGACAGAGGAAGTGTCTCTCAAGCAAAGCTATGAGTGATGCTGAAATCCAGGGAAACTGGAGCCAGGAGCTGAGTGGGAGCTAAGATCAGAAACCAGACAGTGACATCCAAACAGTTCTAGAAACTGTGCTGAAATCCAAGGTGTAGTTAAGGACTAGGAACCAGAGAGATGTGTGCCCAGGACAGGGTAAGGTGTGGCTTGGGGCTTCCAAGGTGGAATTGCTGCTGCATATCCCATTCCCTTTTGGTTCAAAGTAGGAGAAACACAGTTTTTAAAGGTGGTGGAAAAGTAGGATGGTTTCAGTTAGATGGGTTGGGCTGGTTATTTAAAGCTCTAACAAAGAAAAAGAAGAATTATAATAGCTACAACTAACTGAGTGCCTACTGTGGATTAGAGGTTTGATACATGAAGCAAAACAACAATTTCTGACACAGGAGTCTTTTTCTTCCTGCTATGCACTTCAAAAGAGGATTTGGTCCTGAGACTGATCCACGTGGGTCTTTGGATTGATATGGTTGCAAAAAATATCTTTATTTGCTTCCTTGCAAGTTAGGCATTAGTGTAACCATGTTTTGCAGAAAATGTGATTAAAGTTTAGAGGGTGTTATAATTTAGATTTGGAATGTCTCCAGAGGCTCGTGTATTAAAATCTTGGTCCCCACCTTGGTGCTGTGGGGAGGTGGTGGAAACGTTAAGAAGCGAGGCCCACTGGGAGGTCTTCTGGTCATTGGGGGGTGTGCCTTTGTAGGTAACATGGGACCCTCCTCCTTCCTTTTGCTCTCCAGCCCTGGGATGGGTGCTTTGCTGCATTACGCATTCCCTTGCCATGATGGGCTGCCTCTTCGTAGGCCCAAAAGAAATAGGGTCAACCGACCATGGACTGAAGCCTTCAAAACTGTGAGCCAAAATAAGCCTGTTCTCCACCTAACTATATTGTCTCAGGTGTTTGTTATAGAAACAGAAGGCCAACTAACATGCAGAGGTTGTACACGTGGTCTGTTGGTCATGAGGCCACAATTTGAATCCATGACCATCCACCTCCAAAGCTCACTCTGGAGCCACTCTACCTGAATTACACAGGTGTGCCGCTGTGAACAAGGTGTGGACCATGGTCACTGGGGACTTGGATTGGAATCTGCTCAACCATTTACTAGCTTTGTCATCTTGGGCTGGTTACTTAACAGCTAGCAGTCTGCTTTTCCCCATCTGTAAGCCAGGGGTAATACTAGCCCCTTCCTCAAAGGTTGCTCTGAGGATTATGTGATAATATATGTGGGACATGTAGCATGGACCTGGCAAATGGAAGGGACCCAATAAATGTTAGTTATTATTATAATATACCATGTTGGCCTCTGCGAGGGATACTTTGGCATCTGTCTGAGCCCGTTTCACTGCTAGCACCAGAAACATATATCCTGTCTCGGAAATGTCTCACATAATGGATTGTGTCTGTTTAACTCAGTCTATGCTGTGCTTCGAATACCAGGCATCTACGAAATGCCTTGGATGATGCTATTACCCAACTGCATGAGTGGGTTTGATAGCTTTTCCGAAGGGCTGGTATTTCAGTTGTGCAACTGTAACTGCTTCACAGCAATAGAAAAGATTTATTTTGGGGACCCCAATCAACCCTCAGTCCTATTTCTCAAACTCTACTACATCACAAGATGTCAAAGTCGTGCAGTATTAGCGTTTGGTCAAAGGTGCTGGTGGCATTTTGCAGATGTAATGACACGTGTTGTCTAAGATGGCTTTGTGATGCTTTCTGCCCCATGCCCTGCTCACTCTTTAAGACTCTGCTGATGGGAAAAGTTAGCTGGAAGCTCACCTAGAGGGCAGGGAAGGACAAAACACTTGCTTGTTCAACTTTGTAGGAGTCTGGGGCCCTGGGCTGGGGTAAAAGTGGTCACACAGTGAAGGAAAGGGCCTAGTAACCACCTCTGCTCGGATCCAAGAAAGGAAAAGAAAAAGATCTCCCATAATTAAAAAAAAAAAGAAAAGAAACATAATGAAGAGGTTTCTGGACATGCATGACTGCCCTGCTCCAAAAGGGGAAACAGGAATAGGGTCAGAGGGCAGAGGGAAAAGCAGGGATTTTCTATTAGAGGGCTACTGCTCTCAGTGAGGTAAACAATAAATTAGTCATTTAAAAACTGGGTTGAGGGACCCAAAGGCTGAAGAACTGTGTGCTTGCTTCAATCAGGGTCTCTTCCATTCAGTGGTCCTCACTTAACATTGAAGAAACTGAGTCAGCTGAGGTATTTTTCCTATTACGACAGCTGCTTCTTGGATCCTGAAGCTCAGTGTCCTAGTTCTCCAAATCTTGATGGCATGAGATATGGAGACATAAGTTTCAAACAACGGTCCAGCCATGTACCTACACTGGGCCTTAGACAAGTTACCTGGCCTCAGTTTGCTCATCTGGAGAATGGAATTAATGAAAGAGTCTGCTTGCATAAGGTATGTATAATGGAAAAGAAAAACAGCATTTTAAACCCAAACTGACAATAGCCACTTCTGCTTTTTAAGGGAGGTGGGCATGCTCGATACCAGTGGGGAAATAGAGTTTCTCTTTGTGCCCTTCCCCAGAGAGTGATAGAAAACCAGGGGTGGGAGGAACCAGCATATACCTGGGCACAGGGCTGCAATTTAAAGGAGCACATTGATGGGGTTCGGCTGTACCAAGGGAGGACTGGAGCTGCCTGTGGGTAGAAAGGCTGGAGAGTGCTGAATTGCTCTGATAAAAAGGGGGAAAGAAATCGTTCTGGGAGAATCTGGGTGGCCAGTGAGGGAGGAAAAAGAGAGAGGTGGCCCAAGCACTATTGCAGAAGGCAGATCTTAAAGGGCTAGGAGAGCCCAGCTGTTATCTATCTACGTGTTTCTATATGTCAAAACACAGAACTTCACGGCATGAATGAGCATCTACTAAAAGGCAGTGAGCAGCTGTGTAGCAAGGCCATCTTGTTGTCCCCCTCTTGTCTCTCCTGAAGGGAAATTGTCATCTCTCTGTGTAGCATATTTGTGTATGAATGCACATGTGGGGGGTTGGGGACAGATGGCAAAAAGGTATGTAAGGGGTGCAAGTTCTGGCTCTAGAGGGTTGATTTCTGTTTCTCCATCTTTTTCCATTGTTAAATTTTGGGGCAAAAATGTTACCATACCTCACTGGATAAATGTGGAGTTTAGATGAGATATTCTGGCAATTCATGGGTCATGCACGTAGTTATCCTTCACTAAATGTTAGTTCTTAGAGTGTCCTACAGTGATGATCATATGAAGATAGTATGCTGTCCTGGAACGCATGCTTTGTGGTTGTATTGTAAACTTTACATGTATGTTCACTGCAGAAAACTGGGAAAAAAAAAAAAACGAGGAAAACATCAACCACTCACGCAAAATGATCACCACTGTTAACATTTCGGCTTCTGCCCTTTTTTTCCCCATGTGCACATACATCTTTTCAATGGGACACTGTTCTATAATCTGCTTTTAAAAACTTTTAACCTTAGTAATAGACCATGAACCTTTCCCTGTGGATGAGTTGCTTCTTTTTTTTTGGAACCAGGGATTGAACTCAGGGATTGAACTCGGCCACTGAGCCACATCCCCAGCCCTATTTTGTATTTTATTTAGAGACAGGGTCTCACTGAGTTGCTAAGGGCCTCGCCAAGTTGCTGAGGCTGGCTTTGAACTCGCAATCCTCCTGACTCAGCCTCCCAAGTCGCTTGGATTACAGGTGTGCGCCACCACGCTCGGCGTTGCTTCTTAAAATAGACATTTTGGTAGAAATAGCCACACTCTGGGCCAAATGATTCATTACTATTCTTTTTTTATAAAAAAAGATGGATTAGTGTGTATGTGGTGGGGTGGGGGGGGCAATGCCTATGGCTGTCCAAATCTGGGATACTTGCACATTACACTTCTTCCTGGAAAATTAGCAGGACATATGTACAAATCATGTCAAAAGCTTCGACATGTCTTGGATTAGATCAAGGTTTTCCCAACTAATTTAACACTGGAGCCATCTATTCTCATAACTCCTATTCATGTCGCAGGACTCTTTGAGGAAAACGCCACTGTAGCCTACTGCTTCCTTAAGAGTAGGAAGTGGGTCTTGTTCGTTTTTGTCGTTTCACAATTGGTTTCTTAAAGAATTGTGAAAAATGGACTGAGCCTGATCAATCCACTTTCTAAGCAACAGCCACACACGTGTGACTCAGGGACCAAGGGCAGAGGCTGGGGCTGCGCTCTGAAGAGTCTCTCAGTGTAAAGCTAATTGGCCCCTTTGGGGATGAACCTGTGAACTTGGCCTCGTTAGAGCCAGCTCAAAACAGCTGAGTTGGTGTGTCTGGTGCCCTGAGATTGTTTTCCTACCCAGATTCTAATGCTGTCCTCCAGGTGGCGATGCTGGTTTTGTCCACCTTCTGAGAGCCCGAAGCATGGACCACGAAAAGCCTGGAGTTGAAGGGAAGCAGATGCGAATGAGGCCCGAGTTGGGGTGGTTTGCAGTTGAGAGAAGCTGAGGGCACACCTCGTGCACTGGGTATCCGAACCAGGGCTTTAAAGAATTCTGAGGAACCAAGAAGCCAAGTATACACATCACCAGCATTTATTCAGCACCAGCCATGGGCCTGGCAAATATGCCAGTGACTTTTGTTCATTATTTCTTTTAATCCTCTGAACAGACTATGAGGCAGGTCCTGCAGCTAGAAGCAGAAGAATTTGAAACTGAACCTTAGTTCCTAGGCCTGGTATTCTATCTGAGAGCTTTGCCAGACTAAAATGAGAAGGTATTTATCAGAGATTAATAAATAAAAAAAATGACTGGGTGTGGTGACGCATGCCTGTAATCCTGGCAACTTGGGAGGCTGAGGCAGGAGGATCACAAGTTTAAAGCCAGCCTCAGCAACTTAGTAAGGTTCTAAGTAACTTAGCAAGACCCTGTCCCAAAATAAAAAATAAAAAGGGCTAGGGATGTGACTCAGTGATTAAACACCCCTGGATTCAATTCTTATACCTAAATAAATAAATAAATAAATAAAT
>JAJEJO010001923.1:0-93466 GCA_020662805.1 Glaucomys volans
ACCCTACCCAGGGAGCACTGCAGGAGAGAGGATGGGGATCACCCTGCCCAGGGAGCACTGCAGGAGAGAGGATGGGGTCACCCCCTACAGAGGGGACAGATGATGGGAAGAGGCTGTAGGTTTTGAGTCATTTGTGTGCAAGTAAAAGTCTCCGACCGTGCTCCCCTGTGGGTGTGAAGGAACATTGAGAATCTGCTGGGATGGTGAAGACGCTGTGGAGTTCTGACACCAGGGCTGCTCTGGTGACCTGTGAAAAGTCCTAGGAGCATCCTCAACAGATGGAGCGACACTGGTCAATTCCCTTCCTGAGTCGTTCTGTTCTGGATTCACCTTCTTGGGGGCAAAACATGGCATGTGGACCCCGAGCCTGCTCGGACAGTCAGGGAGGGGCTCACTGGTAGGAAGGAAAGCTGGGTGCTGAGACCAGAGAAAAGGGAGTGGACGCTAAGCAGGGTGCAAGTGAGGTGCCGGTGTGTGAAAGGTGTCAGCTGGTCAGCACTGCAGAGCTGACGAGTGGGGCGGAGGAGGGCTCCGTGCAGGGCCTGGGTCATACTGCCTAGCGCAGGAGAGGTTTGGGGAAGCTCAGGAAGCAGTGCCATCGGGACCTATGGGTTCCCCCAAGTTAAAAGGGAAGCTTGCCATTATTTTACCATCTGGACAAACGTCTGGTCCCTTCCCTGACCTGGTCCCTGATTACTACTCTCCCGAAATCCCTTTCCTTCATCTTTGGATTTATCAGGCTGGTAGGACGGTGTGTATTGGTAGCGGTTCTCTCAGGTTGAGTGCTTCTGCTGCTCCCTGGGCACACCGGGCCCCTGCTTCTGCAAGTCCTCTGTCACACGTACATTCGACGTGAGTACATTCCTACTCCTCTTACAGGCAGGCGTCCCTGACTTTCTGTAAACCCTGTGTCCTGCTATAAATCAGCTCCCAATTTATTTACTCATTATTTTTCTGAAACCCAGCTTGTTTTCTCCATTTTTTCTTCCTACTTCCCACAGTGGCTCCAGGAACGTTCCTGTGCCTGCCTGGTGATGGCAGCCCCAAGACACCAAGGTGGATCGTGTGCACACTCCCAGTGACAGCGTGTTGAGAAGTCACTGTCCACTCAGTGACCACGAAGCGACCCTGAACTGGGGTGTGTGGAGTTCCCAGAGCCAGCATCTCTCCGTAGTCTGGGTGGTTGGCGGAAGGATGTGATGGCCCCCAGCAAGTCCACCTCCTGATGGCTGTGAGTTTTGACTGTCACCTCACACGACAGAAGGAACTTTGCTGATGAGAAGGAGTTAAGGATCTCGAGTGGGGAGATTATTCCGGATTACCCGATGAGTGTGATCGCCGGTCCTGACGAGAGGGCCAGGAATTCCATTTCGGAGACAGAAGGTGATGCGATGGCAGAACGGGGAGCTGCTGTGCCTGTCCTGGCAGTGGAGGTGGCAGAAGGGCCAGTGCCCAGGAACATGAGGAATGCAGATCCAGGACACGACTCGCCCAGCCCAGGAATCCTCCCTGGAGCCCCGGGAGGAACCAGCCCGGCGAGGCCGAGACTTCATCCCAGGGAGACTGATTCCCTCTGGGCTCCACTGTAGAAGAACAGACGTGCTGTTTTCAGTGACTGGATTCAGGGCCCGTGTCCTGTGGGAGGAGGGACAGTGCAGCCTGGAGCCGGCAGGCAGGAGGTGCCGGGGTCTGACCTGCTGCCTTGCCAGGCTGAGGCTGAGCCTCTGCCATGATCGCTGTGCATTTTGCCTCCTAACCCTAGGAATTCCTTGTTAAATTTTTGTTCAGACTTTTCTTTACCCCTATCGTCTTTTAAAACTGTTTTCTTAAGCAGAACATTCTGGATATCGAACCTTGCCCCTGGTGCACATTGCGAACACTCTCCCCAAATTTGTGAAATTAGCTTTCCTCATTTACATGCTTTTGAGTGCGTCAAGTTCAGTTTTCCTGAATCTTTTTTCTGGAGACGCTCTCCCTTGTCCCAGGGAGTGAGGCGCCTCTGACGTCCTCCTGTGAACACTGGCGTCCGCAGTCAGGCCTTCAATCCATCTGGAGCGTATTTCTGTACGTGGTGTTTTGCAGGCACCTAAATTTATCTTTTTCCATATGTCCGCCCAGTTGTCTCTCCCTGGTTATTAAACAGTCCCCTTCCGTCGATCGAGATGCTGCTTCTCCCGTGCATGGATCTGCAGCCCTGCCGTGGCCGCTGAGGTTAATCTGCCTGCTTCTCACACAGCTGTCTTATCTGTCTTCGGCCCTTCACGCCCGGACGTGCCTCGCGGAGTCAGCTGTCAGACTCCGTTAGCTTCTAAGACTCTGTTTGGGATGCATCAAATCTGTACATTCGTCTGGAGAATTTCCATCTCCCCGGTGCTTCTTTACTTTCTCTCCTTTGCAGGCTCCTGGGCTGGTTCCTCCTCATCTCCAGGTCCTGCCTCTGAGCCCACGCAGCCCCTGAGGCTCAGTTCTGGGAATCACTACCTCCTCTCTCCAGGTGGGGTCCCTGAGCAGTGACCGAAGCCTGCAGCTTGCTTTGGAGTCACCTGGGGGCTTGTCCACTGGCAGCGCTCCACACCTGGTGTTTTTAATTCCCTAAGTTTGGGGTTGGGCCCCCAAACTTGCATTTCTAACAAATGATGCTGCTGGTCCTGGGACCATTCTTTGAAAAGAGCTTCCCCATGTGAGACACAGAAAGCTCAGTGGCCATTCTCAGATATATCCTCAATTAAATCCAGTTGTGGGGACTTTAGCTATAGCCCTTCCCTTAGTCCCCTCAGTTCTAAAATTAGCCAATGGCTATGCTGGAACCCTGAGCTCCTCCTTTCAGGGGAAGGGCAGCACTGCATTAGGGGTGGAGCCAGGGGACTGCCTGCCCAAGAGGGCTTGCTTGCTCGCCCTTCTGCAGAATTGAACTTGAATGATTCCTTGTGTCACCCAGTACTTCCACCACCTGTTTCCTAGAGTCTCCTTTAAAAATTCCTTTCATATGTTGACAAATTCCCAATTTTTTGTCCAGCCTAGACTCTGCGGACCTCCTCCAATTCCACGATTTCCGATATGGTCATTGGAAACTTCGTACATTCCAAACTAAACTATCATAGCTCCCTCCTCTGTCAACATGGCCCTTCAGACACCTTCTGCCTTTCAGGGACCGGAAAAGCTCTCTTTTGAGTGGTTCTGGCCCACATCTAAGTCACCCTTCCTCGTTCTTTCCAGTTCTGTGTACAGAACTCTCCACATGTGTCTGGAAGTGACTCGTGGTCACCACTGCACTGTCACCAGCGTGGGTGCTGGCCATTTGGATGATGGCATACCCTCAAATTTGTGACCCAGTCTCCACCGTTGCTCCCTTTCAGTTCATTGACACAGAGAAGTCGACGCGTTCAGACCCAAGTGAACATTGTGCCTTGTTTAAAAAGCATACAGTGGATTCCTGTGTCACCAGGGACGACAGCCCTGTCCTCACAGCAGCCCTGCCCGAGCTGCCCCGCTGCTTCTCCTGTCTGTCACCCCAGCATTCCCACAGCACCCCACACACTCCGGCCCTGCTGGGATGGCTACTTGCTACCCTTCAGCATCCACATGTACATCCCTGTGGGGCGCTGGTGGCTCTTCGCCTCCACCTAGAACAACCTTTATCCAAAACCCCTCGAGCACACTTCAGACCTCCCTCAGGTCTCCACCAAGGGGCACATAACCAGGACTATGACCAAAGAACAGCAATCCTCTCCAGTCCTAAATTCCCAATTTCTCTTATTTGGCTTGTTTTTTCTCTCCAGACGATTTGTTAACATTTGATAGACTCTGCATTATGGGATAATTCCATTATGTAAGAATTGTTTCTCACAATACCACCTGACCCCTAAAAATTGCTAAATATTTATTCGTTGGATAAATTAAAAGGTTGAGTCTTGTGTCCATGAGTATGGTACACCTCATCATTTATTTGATTCTTTTTTTTTTTTTTACAAAAATGTGTATTTTTATATAAAGGCTGTGTTCATCTTTTATTAGATTGATTCTTATCCACCTTTAGGTTTTTGGGGGTGCTATGAATGTCATTTTAAAATATGACATGATCTGATTGCATTTTACAGTGTTTAGGGACATGACTGCGTTTTCATTGCTTATGTATCTGCCTATGTCGTTTAGCATTTTCATCAGTTCTCATGGTTATTCTGTTTTTTCTTTTGGTTTCCTATGCAGTTTCTTATGTCACCTGCAATCAGTGACTATTGGTTCGTTCTTCCCAATCTTTTCATTTTTTTTTTTTCTTGTCCTACTGCATGGACTGGGGCATCCAGGGTAAATGACTAATGATTTCTTCTTTCTAACCTTTTCAGTCTTGTTCATTTGTTTGTTTTTTCTTGTCTTGCTCTATGGTCTGGGGGGTTCAGAGTAAATAATGAATGATTCCTTCCCTCCTTCCCAAGATTTTAGTTTTGTTGTTGCTTCTTTTTCTTGTCTTGTTTCAGGGCTAGGGCACCCAGGGTAATGCCCAGTAATGTGATAACCAGCATCTCTGGTTTCTTCTGAGTTTAATAGGGGAATTAAAACCCAAGTTCCAAAATCAATCTGGCTACATTTAGAATAATTTTGGAAAACTTATAAAATCCCAATGCTGAGTCCTTTATTTAATCAATAGACCAGAGTGAGAGGGGACATTAGTGTGCCCTAAGTCTCTGGCAAGTCTTCATTTCAGTGAGAATCAAGAGCTCCAAGACTACAGTTAGGAGTTGCCCACTCCTTTTTCAGTTCTCTCCTTCAAATATACCTGGTGATTTTATTTTATTTCTTGCAAGATTGGCTATTTATTTGCCTTATATCTACCATTTCTTGATTTTGTTGAAGGGTGTGAGGAGCCTATGCTTTCAGACATTTCCAGTCAGAATACGAACTTCTCCATATACTCAGTCCTTTGGTAGGTGATGCTCTGAGCTGCTATCTTCCTGGACATTCATAAAATCTCTTGGGAGGCTTCTCAGTTTCAGGGCCCAAATTCCTCTGCTTCTTTATTTCACCTTCAAGAGGGTTTGCCTTACAGGGCACAGTGGTGTACACCTGCAATCCCAGCATCTCAGGAGGCTGAGACAGGAGGATTAAGAGTTCAAAGCCAGCCCCAGCAATGGTGAAGTGCTAAGCAACTCAGTGAGACCCTGTCTCTAAATGAAATACAAAAAAGGACTGGGGATGTGGCTCAGCGATTGAGTGCCCCTGAGTTCAATCCCCAGTACCAAAAAAAAAAAAAAAGAGGATTTGCCTCACACTGAATGGTTGAATTTTTAATTTTCTGGCTCTCCCTATCCGAAGCTCCCATACCTACAGCAGGAAAACAAAACCAGCTCAGTTTCCAGCCAAACTGGGATTGTTTAAAAAAAAAAAATGGCAGGAATCTCCAACCCCCTCCCCCCGTTTTATATGGCAATGCCGTCTGAGTTCTGATCTAATGAGTCTGAGTTCAAGTCTAACAAACAGTGCTGCTCTGTGGGCCTCACTGCCTGCACACTGGGGCAAGCCAGAAGACAAATGGTCCTCACAAGCACAGTACCAGTGCCCAGGCAGCAGGGAGGAGCCTGTAGTGATGCACAATGTCCGCCCCAAACATCCTCTTTCAGTGACTGCTTTGCTGGGTCATTTCCAAAGGGGACCTGAGCATACATTCCCACATGTTCCAGAAGACAAACAGACCCTCAGGCCCTCAGGCTAGAGCCCTGGAGCCATGGACCCTCGCTGTGGAAGGCCACCCATCCACACTCCACTGCAGAGCAAGAAGCAGCCTTGTTCTCCTGGCCCTGCTGTCAATCAAACAAGGAGGATAGTCTTAACACCGGGGAGGTGATCCTGCAATTCCTACCCACCACCACCAGTTCCAGTAAATGTGGAGAAAAGGTAAATAAAAGGTGTCTGAGCTCAGCCACAGAAACCCCAGCCTGTTGGAGAGCATGCAGACCAGGAAGGGGCTCTTACTGGTCACTCACTGGAGTATCTGGGTGGATGGGCCCAGGGCAGTTGAATATAGAGGACTGATGGCCAGGGAGAGAGAGAGAGAGAGGGAAAGAGAGAGAGAGAGAGAGAGAGAGAGAGAGAGAATAGTAGCTCAAATTCACTTTCCTTCATTTTCCAGTTTTCAATGAAAATACACAAAATTCTAAGTTAAAATAGACAGGCACCTAGATGGGAGAAAGCCGTCACTTGTCTGCTCATGGAGGACACATGCGAGCTGGAGAAGAAGGCCCAGTCAGGGGGTGGCCCAGGCAGCACCAGCAGCAGCAGGTTCCCATGAAGGCCAGCAGCCTTGCAGGCGGGCACTGGCTGATGCAGCAGGTCCAGTGAGAGAAGTCCCTGGCAGGGCCCAGTGACCCTCTGCCCTCTTCAGCGTCCCAAGAGCAGTTTCTGAGGCCACATCCAGTGCGTGTCCAGGCTCCTCGCTGCTGTCCTGCTCGCATCCCAGTGTGTCCAGCCCCAGCTGGGCACAGGGCGGCAGGGCAGAGAGGCCCAGCTTCACCCTCAAACAGCTCACAGCCTGGTGAGAGAGGGAGGGGCCCCAGGGGTCCCCATGCTTTGCTGTCCCATGCAGACACCCACTGCTGGGTGGTGGCCAAGTTTGGGGACAACTGTCACAGGAAGTGGAGCTGGCGGCTGAGTGACGACCCTGGAGGTGGCTGGACCTGAGGTGCCATTGCACCCCAGAGTGGAGATGGGCAGGGAAGCCATCCCAGAAGCCAGGAGGAGACCTGGAGGGACTGGAGGCCTGCAGCGGGGACTCAGAGGTCCTGCCAGGCGTTGACCATGTTGGGCTTCCCCGGCCTCACTGTCACTAGGAACCCAGGGGAGACTTTCAGGAAGACACACATGTAATTGATGGGGATAACTCACTGATTTACAAGCCAGCTAATCGATGGGCAGGTCAATCTGCCCAGGCACCTGGAGCGCCACCCGTTCCCTATTTGCATTGCTATTATTTAGTCTCACTCCGCATCCTTAGCTTTGGGTGGCTACTCAGGACGGCGTTGTCACACAGGAAGGCCAGAGCTGGCTTCTGCTCACGGGTGCTCTTCCCACATGCAGACGGCATGCTGAGAGCCCACCACCAGATGCTGGCTGTCGTGGTCTGGAGGAAACTCAAGCTTCAATTTCAAAATTCATAATCAATCTTTCCTTTACTCTTCTCATTGATTTTCTGGTTTGATTTTGTGTGGTTCAGACTGTGGACATTCAGTTTGGACAGCCAGGGGCTGGTTGTGCAGGTTAGAACCTCAGGAAGGTAGGGGTAAAAGGTTGAAACTCATTGTTGTCTGGGAGACAGGAGTCCAGATCCCCAGGGATGAGAACTCAGATCTTACCCATTGCTTTTCTTTCTCTGGGATCCATTGTTTCCCAGTTTCAACATCTGCTGTGCCTCCACTTAGGACTAATTTGCACTGCGGGAAGGTCAAAGTTCAGGGCCCAGCATTCAGGATTTGCCTCCTTCCTTTGAGATGCACTGGGGTTGGGAGGGGGCGAATGTTTGCTTTTGGTGGAGATGCTGGGGATGAAGCAGGAGGGGATGAAAGTTTGCTTTTCCCCTCGGGGCCCATTGTTACTGGGAAAGGGCACACAGGGAGAGGTTGAATGTTTGGTCAATGTCCCCTCCCTCCTCCGGAGCAACACTGTCCCTCCACTTTTCTTGGGGAGCTGTCTTGCAGGAATATTATTTTCTATAACCCTTCATAACCCTTCATGAGTGATTTCAGGCAAGGCCCGAGCCTGGAGCCAGTGGAAACAGACAGGAAACAGAAGTGATGGGAGGCGTGAACGGGGCCATGTGTGGGGAACAACCATGCTCAGCTCTCTAGGGGCACCACACCCTGTGGCTCAGGTGGCCCCCCCATGGTAAAGGTCCTCCAGCTTTAAAAGGTTTCCAGGCCTCCGCCAGGGGTCAGACAGCTGGCGACCCTAGAGAAGGCAGCTCTTAGTTGTGGTGACAGAAGCTGCTCTGGCTGGTTAGGCAGAAATTCCTTTGTCACTGAGCCTAGGGGTGTCCAGCACTTCTAGGGCCAGCAATCAGGTGCACCTGCCAGCAACCAGGGCTCACCCATGGCTCTGAGCACCCCACCCCGTCTCCTCCTGCAGGCCCTGAGCTCCTCTGTGCCCAGGAACGGAGCTGCTGCTCGGGCACAGTGATCTCTGCCCTTGCCTCCTACCAGCGCTCTCAGAAATCCTTTTTATCCAGAAGGAGCAAGATCACAGGGCGCGGCTCACCTTAGGAGCGGTTTAGAAAGGAACATCGGTGTTATTGTGAATCGAGCTTGTAAAAGTTAATCAGAAGGGATTCTGCCGTCACGATTAACTAAAAACTAACAATGAAGAAATTTTAAAAAAGAACATTCGTGTTTATTAATTTTACATTTCGCAGAATGTGACCCCAGTCACCAGTGCTGACCCGGGGGGTGGGGCCTGGCAGCTTCCAGAATCTTCCTCTGACTCTGGTCCAGGACAGAACTTTGCTCATCTTTGCATTTCCAGGAAGTGTCTGGAATATACAAGGGCCCCAGACCTGTGTCCAGGGACCCTATTGCCCTGCAGGCCTCTGTCCAGCTTGGGTTTTATACAAAGCCGTCACATCAAAGGGGAGGGAAGGACCTTGTGGGCCTCCTTCTTCTGAGCTCCACTGCTTACCTCCCTTTTCATCCCTCAGGGTTCCTGCCATGGAGACTCCAATTTTGAGGTCACTTGGGGACTGATATGCCCAGAAGTCCAGGGAAATTTTCTGTTGCCTCCCACAACCCACTGGGGCACCGGAATCCTAGGATCTACCTGGAGCCTCAGTCCTGTCCAAGCCCATATCTGGGCACCCAGGTGCATGGTGGGGGTGCTCTGTGGTCACATCCAGTTCCTAGGTTCCTCTTAGGAAGGTGGATGCACCTCATTACTCAAATGTTCCTGTGGTTACTGTCATCCTCGCCCCAGGGCCAGGGTCCTTGGGGATCCCCAAGCTCTCTGTTTTCCTGGCCTCGTCTCCTCTTTCCCCCAAACCAAAGTGGGGCCCTCCAGGTATCAGGCTAATAGCATATCCCAGAGGGCCTGACCCAGCTCACTGATCACCTGAGCAGCTATATGCCAGGCGTCAGGGACAGGCAAGGTCACCATGAGGAAGTGAGAGGGCCACAATGGTGCCTGCAGACTGACGGGCATAGACACCCACGCCGAAGACTCCTCAGATGGGTGGCAGGCCAGGGAAGGCCAGAGTGGGTTCGCAGGAAGGCTGGTCTTCTGAGGTCTTCTGAGGTCTTCCTCTACAGATGAAGAAGCCAGGGAGGCAGTGCGGTGAGGAGCAGGAGGAAGGGAAGGAGGAGGGAGGAGACGGAGACAGAGCTCCAAGTCCTATCAGGTGGGGTCTGTGGACTCAGGCCTGATCCAGCCCTTGATCTGCGTTTGTCCCCAGCAGGACCTGGTAGGAACTCTTGTTTGGAACTTGGGCGAGGGGCACCAGGCAGCCTGCATCTCCACGGGCCTAGCTGCTTCCACTCCACCTGGTGCTCCGGGGCTGAGCCGTGTCCCTGAGCTGTCAGCCCTCCTCATACCTGAAGACACCTCGGTCGGGTGAGCGTGCCCTGATTTGCTCATCCAGCACGGGTTGTTGGACATTTTCTTACGTTCTGCCGATGATGAATGAGGTGCTGGACAGCTGTATACACGTCCTTATGTAGTTAGATGTCCTTGTGTTGCGTAGGTCAGCATCCCAAAGTGGACCTGCTGAGGCCAGACATGGAGCACATCTAACTTCAGAAACACGCCTGTTACCCCAGCGACTGGGGAGGCTGAGGCAGGAGGATCGTGAGTTCAAAGCCAGCCTCAGCAAAAGGAAGGCCCTAAGCAACCCAGTGAGACCCTGTCTCTAAATAAAATACAAAATAGGGCTGGGGATGTGGCTCACTGTTGAGCCCCTGAGTTGAATCCCCAGTACCCCCATCAACAACAACAAAAAATTAATTGGCAGCCAGTGTTCCACATGGGTACCCCACTTCCCACCACCGCCAACAGCATGTGAGAATTGCCGGGGCCCCACACCCTGGGGGTCCTGGTGGGCAGATGCTCTGTTCCAGGGTCTGTCATACAGAGCCAGCGTCAGGGTCCAGAAAGCTGAACCTCTGCCCACGCCGTCAGTGGCTTTCCATCCTCCTGTCCTGACCCAGGGTTTCGCAGCACGGGGGTCTTGCTCTGTGGCTCTTGCCCACGCTGACCTCATCCTCTGCACAGAGAAGGCACGGAACTCCAGGCTGCAGGAGCTCGCCTCTCAGCTGCTTTGCCATGCTGCCCCTGCACTTGAGGAGACAGAGCCTCTCGCCAGCCTCCCTGAGGCACTTGCTAATCTCCTTTTCAAAATTACTCTTCTTATTTTGAAGTAGTTGTAGAGTCATATGCACTTGTAGGAAATTAATACAGATGTCCCTTTGCCCCTTGCCCAGTCCCCCCGTGGTTCCACCTTGCAAAGCTTTCCTGCAAATCACCTTCTAATCTCCTCCCCAAACAGGCAGCCCAGACTCCTGTTCAGCACCTTGGCTACGCAGCAAGGATGTCTCAGCAGCACTGTGTCATATTCAGTTTCAAGGATTACATCCTACTCAGTGTAAATGACCTTCCACTCACAATAATGATAACAGTTTCATTAATAAATAAGTGGATTTGTGTTTAAAATTGAGTTATTTTAAAGAACATGTTATATCAGTGATTGTGCTAGAGGTATGCAGATATGGGAAATCGTGGAAAGGAATGATAAATAATTGAATTAAGAAAACACTGACGCCGGGTGGGGTGGTGCACGCCTGTGATCCCAGCAGCTCAGGAGGTTGAGGCAGGAGGTTCGTGAGTTCAAAGCTAGCCTCAACTCAGTGAGACCGTGTCTCTAAATAAAATAAAAATAGGGCTAGGGATGTGGCTCGGTGGCTGAGTGCCCCTGAGTTCAATCCCTGGTTCCAAAAAGAAAACACTGAGTCCGAATTATCAAACACAATGTTTCCTAGGCCCTATTTTCCTGCACTGATCAACTACTGTGGGTCTCCACTAATTCATGCAATAGATATTTATTGAGGGTGGTATGAAGGTAAAGATCTTCCTGGGCCCTCTGCATGCCACAAAGACGAGATGATAGACGGCCTTGCAGGGAGACATGCATTCACCATGAACATTCATGAGCACCTGCCAGGTGCCAGGTGGTCCTAAAAAGGAGGAGACAGTGTGAAGAGCAGAGGCTCTGCCTTTCTGGAGTTAGCACCTGGCTGGTAAGACAGATAAGGGACAGGACCAGTGGCATTTTCTATGATGGTGACAAACTCCAAGTCAGAGAGGAGCTTGGGATGAAAGGCCGTAGCACACCGGCAGGTGGGTGGTCTTGCTGAGGGGTTGCTGGAAGCAGAGGCTGAATGAAGCCAGAGAAGGAGGAGGAGCCCCCGGCAGAGGGAGCAGAGGATGTGAGGAGGCTTTGAGGCAGAGGAAGGGAGGCGTCAGGGGAGGCAGGGAGGTGGGAGCCGTCCCAGCCCAGGGAGGCTGCAGCCCAGCTGGCAGCCACAGAGAGGCCTGGAGGAGACAGGTCAGCGGTTCACAGAGGAGGCAGACCTGTCCCCAGCTTGGTAAACAGATGACATTTTAAAACCTATCTGTGAAATGCCGTGGACACAAATGCCATCTCCTGAGCATCGCTGAGCTGATTGTGCTCCTGCCCAGGATACGGTCTGTTCCTCCTGGTGTCCGTGAGTCTGGCCTTTTGGTCTCCTCGAAGCCATCGTCAAGGTAAGGTGCCATTGCAGCGGCCAGGGTGTATCTAAAACCCAATGGCTGATGTCCCCATGAAAATAGGCTGGATGGAGACACAGAGGGCTACACCACGTGACAAGACAGCAGAGGTCAGAGCGACATGTCTGTGACCAGACAAAGCCACCAAGGATTCCTAGAGCCACCAGCACCAGGGATGTGCCTGGGACAGACTCCTTCAAGGCCCAAGGAGCCAACCTTGCCTACCCTGGACTCTGGGCTTCCGGCTCCAGACTGTGAGGAACAGACTTCTGCTGTTTCAACCACCCATGGGTAGAAATTGTCACAGCGGCCTCAGGAGGCCCCCTTTGCTCCAGGCACCTGGGAGAGACCTTGGCATGGAGACCTTGCTTTCTCCCAACCTCCTTGGGTAGAAATTTGCTCTTAGCACCTTGCACCCCACAGTCTCCTTGCTGACTGTAGGGTCTGCCCCATAAAAGCCCAGCTCATCCATGATGTTTCCTCAGTCAAGGTCAGTGGCTTTACGGGTTCCCTGGGGGAGGCCCCACGTTGCTATGTGGGGTTTCCATCCTCCATCTCCACCTCTGACTTATGCATCCACAGTACATTTTAAGGGAATAGGTGGTGGACCTTGCTGAAATAATCGTTACTTGATGGAAAGGAACACCTGCCACTGGACTTCCTGCAGTGGAGGGCGGTGCCCATGATGACTGGCGATCCCTCCCATTGGGGTTCACGCCCTGCAGTGCTTCTCTTGTGGAGCCTAGGCTGGACCAGACCCACTTCCAGTGAGTAAATGTGGCCAATGAGACTGGAGCATAGGGAGAAGGAGGCTTTGGTCTTGGGCTCTTCTGCCCTCCCAGGGATGCCAGCTGCCATGTCTGATGGCAGCCTCCTAGATGGCCCACAGCCACATGAGAGAGCTCCCAAATGGTCACACTCCAGCCTTGAGGGGACCTGGATGCAACCTCCCAAGACTCCTGAGCCAAGAGAACCCAGCTTGCCACATCACCCCCCAGGCTCAGACTTGGGGAAGGAAGTAACCAGGCTCTGCCTCCCAGCCCCTGCTCCTGAGATAACTGGCTACCCAGTAACAGTAACCCACAGACACTCTGTGCCAACTGGGCCAAAATGTTTATTAAAGAGGAAAATGATCTCAGGTGAGCATGGATCCTGTTGAACTTCAGCCAGCCAGCCATCCAGCCATCCATCCATCCATCCATCCATCCATCCATCCAACCATCTACCCATCCAACCATCCATCCATCCATCCATCCATCCATCCATCCATCCATCCATCTACCCATCCATCCATCCATCCACCCACCCATCCATCTATCCATCCACCCATCAATTTATCCACCCACCCATTCATCTATCCATCCACCCATCCATCCATCTATCCATCCACCCACCCATCCATCCATCCACCCACCCATCCATCTATCCATCTACCCATCCATCCATCCATCCACCCACCCACCCATCTATCCATCCACCCATCCATCTATCCATTCACCCACCCATCCATCTATCTATCCACCCACCCATCCATCCATCCACCCACCCATCCCTCCACCCACCCATCTATCCATGCTCCCAGCAGCCACACTCCTTCCTTTTTTCATGCTACTGAGTGCCGAGCACAGTGCTAGATGCTGGGGATACCAAAGTGAGTAACAGCCCAACCCAGAATGAAGTCATCTAGCAAAGATGATGTGGAGCTATTTAAATGATTGCTCTTGTGAGATAAGTGCGTTCAATCAATAAACACTTTTGGAGTGGCTGCTGAAGACCAGCACTCCGGGCACCATGCAGCAACTCTGACCAGGCCCCTCCTCACAGAAGCTGTGGTCCACTGCAGGCAATGCACACAGAGAAGAGGGACCGCTGGGCCTGGGCCTTCAGGGAGGACCCCAAAGAGCAATTGCTAGAGGGCCAGAAGTGTGAAAGAGGGGTATCAATGTTCTGGGCACACGGAGTGGGACAGGAGCTCCGAGGGGCAGGAGCTGCCCTGCCTCTGTGTGGAGGAAGTGCCCCGGGTGTCTGGCTGCAGAGAGGAGCCTGACCTCCCCAGCAAGCTTGGCCTCCCCTGTGGCAAAGGAGTGGCAAAGGAGGGGCTGAGGTGTGCACTGTGGCAAGACCTGCGGCCGTGGGAGCCTGGTGCCTCAGCCTCCACACCATAGGGACTCTTGCCCCGAGGGGGGAGGTGGCCCCCCAGGAGGGCAGTCCCATGTCCTGGCACTGCAGCACGGGGAGCAGCCGCCACCCACCAGATGCCCCCCAGCTGTGACAACCAAACATGAGTCCAGGCATCACCGGTGTCCTCTGGGAGGAAGGTGGGGGCAAAATTGCTTCCAGGGGACAATCAATACCAACATATTATTAAAGAAACAAAGAAAGACGCAACCTTAATTCCTAATCATCTATCAATCAGTGTGTGTGCGTGCACTAGTCACTCACCGCTGAGCCTAGAGAACACCCTGAGGAGGGGCTTCTGGGAGGAGATGGCAAAGGGCCTCTGCTCTTCCCACCTGGCTTCTCCTGCCGGGTGTAAGGTTCATGAGGAGAACATGTACGGGTGTGGAAGGCAGGTTCAAAGGTGCACGTGGGCCCAACCTCGCGGCCAGCACTGTTATCTGACCACGTTACCCATGGCTGCTGGGGTCGTGGCTCCACTGTAGACGTTTCAAAGACCATGCAAGCTCCCGGGGGAGAGGAAGACCGCAGACTGCGGGCAGGTGCCCCAGCCGCTGCCACACAGTGAGGCAGGAAGGAGGAGGAGGAGAGGGAAGGCAGGAGAACTTCCACTGTTTTACAAATGAGTTTGTTTTAAGCTCTCAAGTTCAAAGTTCCTTCAGTACAAAAGGAACACAAGCTGAGATGGTGAGACTGAGCCTCAGTGGCCCTAAGCTCCCGGGAAGGGCAGAGTGCGTGGGTGGGCAGGGTGGAGCTGGCTCTGCCGCTGACCTGCAGGTCCTGAGCAAGGCGATGGTCTCCCGGACGTCGCTCTCTGAAGGAGGAACCCTCTAGAACCCACCACTGAACAAATCTAGTCCAGGGCAACCCATCCTCTGCCCAGTGGAGGCCACTCTGGAACTTAGAAGAAGCCTGTCCCAACCCTCAGGGGACCAGGCGGGCCAGCAAGATGGGGCAGCTGGAGGCTGAAGAAGGTGCCTGAGGACAAATGGGGACCACAGGACATTCCTGCACAGCCAGGAATGTCCAGGCATCAAAGCTGCTAAGAAGCCCCCCATCTCCCCTCCCAGGCTGCGGCACAGACACCACACAAACCAGGAGCTGGCAGAGGCTCCCAGGCCTTCTCTCCATCTGCTCACTTCCCAGGGAGCAGATGCCATGTGGTCCATGTTGGTGGCCTGCAACAGCCCACTACCGTGCACAGGGAGCAGACACCTTCCCGAGTGGCGGGGTGCAGGCCAGCGGCCTCCTCTGGCCTCCTCTGCACTCCTTCAGGCCAGGGCACCCCGGAGGTGGTCGGGGACCCAGGTTGCATGCGGGTGAGTGAGTGCCAACAGGCCATCGAGCCACAGGTCACATCCTCATTCACGAGAAGGTGAGATGCACCACACATCCCAGGCGATTCCACAGGGTGAGGACAACCCAGGCCAAGGCCGAGGACAACAGCTGGGCAAGGACAGGGCCCAGCTAGCCCTCACCTGTGTGCGGGAGGTGCAGTATTGCGGGAAGTACCCGCCAGCCCCGGTGAGACCTGGGACACGTGACGCCACACTGATCAGGAGACTTCACCCAGGCCGTGAGACTCACAGGGACCTGGGTCACTGCCAGTAGGCACCAGGGGCCAAGTGTGCATGGCAAGTGTGAAGAAGGTGCCTGACAGCATCAGGTGTCCACTCCCGAGGCCACACAGCAAAAGAAGGCCGCTGCTACACGGTGCTGGGAATGCCACCTCAGATCATGACCCCGAACAGCCACACCTCCCTCCAGGTGCAGTGAGGGCGACCAGCCCCTGCATCACATCACCCTCTTCAGGTGAAGCGAGTCCCTGCGGTGAACAGGAGCTGCGGAGCACACCGGGCACCAGACACAAGGTGAGTTTCCACGTTGGGAGTCGACGTTACCACGGAGCCATCACCAGGGGAGAAGTTAGGGCAGGGGCGGGAGTGCACTGACCCTGCCAGTGTGTGTGCATGTGTGGCGCATGGGTGCCACTGTGTGTGGCCACCGTCACGTGTGTCAGTGAAGACCTCAGTTCTACAGTGTGCAGGGTTGGGGGGCTTCCCTCTGATCCTCCTTCCACACCTGCCTGGCCATCCCAGCATGCTGGACAGCACATGCCCCACCACCTGGCCACCCAGGGCAGCAGCCAGGTCCGCTTCCAGCTGACCCCTGGCAGGAGCCAGGGTCCCAGAGGAAGAGGTAAGGCTCCTGACATGCAGCCCAGTGGCTGCTTGTGGCTCACTGGGACCCACAGCAGAAGAGCCCTCTGGTCCTGGCTGGGTGGCAGTAGCTATGGGAGCCCAAGTGCCTGCTGGCATTGATCTGCTTTTTTTAGGCTGTGGTAAAAGTCAGTGCTGCTCCACTTGACCCTGAGCCCCAGAGACTTCCGAAGGTGGTCAGCAGGGAAGTCCAGCCTCAGTCTGCCCAGACACTGAGCTGTGCCACTGCACGGTCCTCCCCAGCCTGTGAACCAGGAGCTGAGGGTGGGGCCAGACAAGGAGAGACCCAGGCCTCCCCCATCCTGAGTGCCTGGCAGGGAGAGAAGATCCACACAGTCCTCAGGGTCACCTGGGTGCAGGGGATGCTGGAGGGCCTTACATCCGGGGAAGGGCAGAGCCAGAGGAACAGGAAGATGGAATTACCGGGGGGACAGGACAAGAGGGATCTAGATGAGGCAGAGACAGAGGGAGGCAGAGATCAAAGTCCCTCCCCACCACTCGTTCACACACAACACTCAAGCACATGCACACACGGAGAAACACCCAAGGTGAACACTCAAACACAGCAGCACAGAGCCATCACTCACCACTCCACACCAACTGTCCCCTGCTGGGACCACATCTGCTCAGAGCCAGCTCTCACCACCCCACACCTACTATCCCCTACTGGGACCCCATCAGCTCAGAGCCAGCTCTCACCACCCCACACCTACTGTCCCCTGCTGGGACCACATCAGCTCAGAGCCAGCCCTCACCACCCCACACCTACTGTCCCCTGCTGAGACCACATCTGCTCAGAGCCAGCTCTCACCACCCCACACCTACTGTACTCTCCTGGGACAACATCAGCTCAGAGCCAGTTCTCACCACCCCACACCTGCTGTCCCCTACTGGGACCACATAAGCACAGAGCCAGCTCTCACCACCCCACACCTACTGTCCCCTGCTGAGACCACATCAGCTCAGAGCCAGCCATCACCACCCCACACCTCCTGTCCTCTCCTGGGACCACCTCAGCTCAGAGCCAGCCCTCACCACCCCACACCTCTTGTCCTCTCCTGGGACCACCTCAGCTCAGAGCCAGCTCTCACCATCCCACACCTACTGTCCCCTGCTGGGACCACATCAGCTCAGAGCCAGCTCTCACCACCCCACACCTACTGTCCTCTGCTGAGACCACATCAGCTCAGAGCCAGCCCTCACCACCCCACACCTACTGTCCCCTGCTGGAACCACATCCCCCATCTTTGGGGAGAGTGCTTAATGCTTCCCCAAATTGCTGCTCCCCAACTTCCTTCTCTAGGTGTGCACCTCATGCCATGGCTCCTGCACTCTGCCTCCCCCCTGCCTCCTTCCAGAGCCTGTACCCACAGGTATGAGAGCCACTGCCCATCTCTGTCCCTCCTGGCACCTCCAGGGTCCCAGGCACAGGCTCCTCACATTGGAGGCCCATGTGCTCCCTGACACTTGGTTTTCAGCACCAAGGGCAGGGCCTACAAGCATGCTGAAGGCGTGCTGGGCTGAGGGGTAGGGTGACAGTTTCCCATTCGTCGCCTCCACTCCACACTGACGGGGCAACAGGAGGGACAGCAGAGGAAGGCTAAGGTTGGCCGAAGACACTTCTGGAAGGCCTCACCGTGGTGAGCGTGGTGCTGGCCTTTCCCTGAAGTCCCAGAGTGAGTGCTGTTCCCCTGGGTGACCTTCTCCACCAGATCCAGCCCCACTCCCTGCAGCCAGGGGAGTGTGCAGCTGTGTGTCACGTGCTGGTGCTGCTGGAGGACCCTGTGCAGACGAGCAGTCTGCCACTTTCCCCCAGTAGGACCCAGTAAGGTAGCTTCTTGGAAACAGGTGAAATGTGGTCAGTTGTGTCATTTCATAAAAGATGAGGTGATAGAAGTTCCACGTGTTGCTTGACCCTCGACCTGGAGAGGGCTGCAAAGTTTGAAAGCCGTATCTTCTAAGAGCACCAGAGAGCCACCGAGAGCTGGCACCTGGCCGCCCAAACAATGGCTGTCCCAGGCCTCACGCCTACTATGGGCCTGTCTGCTTCCAAGCCATGGGGAGGGAACAGTTGGCTTCATCTAGATCCTAATTCAGAGCATCCCAGGCCCGAGAGTCAAGCCCAGGCAGCCCGGTCCGTAGGCTTCGGGGCTGCAGTTCAGGGAGTGCGTCCGAGACTTCCCAGCGGCAGAGACGGGGAGAGTTACCCGGAACATTTAGAGAGCAGAAAAGTCGCTTGGAAATCCTCAACGGCTCTTAAATTTTAGTGCCAAAATGAAAAGGATGAAGAAGAGGAGGCTGGGGTCCTGCCCACGGAACAGGCCACTGACGTTCGCGGTGACACCGTGTCTTGTGCAGAGGCGCGTGGCTCTCCAGAGCCAGGGAGACAGCTCCCCTCGGGACAGATTGTGAGTTCACTTTCCTTGCCCGGGTGCAAAAGGACAGCCCTAAGGCCACCAGCTCCCCAGGCAGCCGCCCTGTGAACGTCCCCAAGGGGCGGGAGGGAGTCCATCATAACGTGAAGTTGGCTCTCAGCTCCCTAAGCTGGAGACAGAGTCAACTTTCTCAGCTTCATAGACATTTTAAGAAGAGTTTTGGGCAAATCAGGTGCAGGGGTTGAACTTTGAGCTGAAAGAAACAGAAGTGTGCTTGTTGGAGCTTCGCAAAATCAGGTATGCTGGCCAGGGAACCGTGGGTCTGCAGGCCTCCACAGGCCTCCGCCTGGCCCTCTGTTATTCTGTGTTTCTAGACAGGGAACCTCAAGGCGGGAAGGAGCTGGGACATGAAGCCACCCGTCTGGGACGATCACACTGATCTCCTCTGACTGATCACTGAGGTGCCTCTGAAATATGATCGATCAGACTGTCATTTTGTTATTTCTAGAAGGCATGTCAAGGTCTCCTGCGGGGCTTGAATCAATTCTGCAATGATCAATCATATGGGGATCTGAGTCTGATGCGTGGACGGCACCACCCAGTGCTCTGGTCCTGCAGCGGGTCTTGGGGAGGCCTTGGCGGGCGTCAGTCTGACTGTGATGTCCACACGCTCCGCAGAGACGCACGTCCCGACTGGCTCCTCCAGCTCGCAGCCTTGCTCATCTCAGCGGGACGCTGGCCACGGCTTTTATTCTAAAACAAGGAGGAAAATCGAAATCTGTCTCTCTTTTCCCTTATTTCCTTGTTCTTTGCCGGAAAAACTGCTTGAATCTTTTTTTTGAAATCTTTTCCCAAGAGGTCTCATTTACCACCATGAAAGTTTAACTTGGTCTCAGAGCTGAAGGAAACGTCAACACAAGCAAGATTTAATGATCACCTGGTTGGGCTTAACATTCACCAAAAAAAATCCCTTGTTTGGGACACTCACAATCACTGAAAACGGACACTTCAACATTACGGGTGTGCCTCTGTCATGTGCCGCGAGGAGAAGCCCCGAGACTCTGTGCAGAGCAGAACCTGGAAGCCTCCAGCTGTCTGGACCTCCAGGGACCACCGTGGAGTCCATGTGCCCAAGCAGCCTGGTGTCCTGCTCCAGCCAGTGGGGCAGGTCCCCCCGAGGGTCACCTGGAAAGGAAGGAAGGCTTGCGCCATTCTACTGAGAACAGACACATCAGCACCTCGCCTGCCAAGACGGCTTCCCGAGCACCAGAAGTCGGGGGACAAGAGCAGCCCAAGCCACCCCTCAGGGACAAAAGGCACTGTGACCTCAACTCGTGGCCTTGGACCCTCCCTGGTCATCAGCACGTGCTCAGCCTCCATGGGTCAGTGTCCTCTGTGAAATGGGCAGGGGACAAAGTCACTGGACTACAGTAACTTCCAGGATCACAGAGGCAGAGTCTGTGCGGAGAAGCCATCCTGGTCCCACAGTGAATCACACAGTCACCATGTTCACTCACACTCATTGACCTTGGCCGTGAGCAGGCCTTGCGCTTGGTGCCTTTTCTGGAACTCCCGCTCAGTCCACTGGGCCCCACAGGAGGCAGACTTATCATCTCATCTGCCCAGAGGGAAACGGGAGCTGTGCTCAGGACACTGCCCAGATGGCCCTTCACACTGATGCTGAAGTGTCCCAGGGGCCCCGGGTTGGAGAATTTCCTCGGTCACACTTGTCCAGGAAGCCCCGTCTGACCCCTGACAGGGCAGAGGCCGAGGGCTCCACGTTGGCGATGTCAGCGTGATGCCTGACCCTGGAGTTCCACGAAGTCCGCGGGGGCTGCTGACCAGGCCCGCGTGCAGCATGGCCCTCCACTACCCCTCCGCACTGTGTGTATCCCGAGGACTCACCCCAAAGCCATCCCAGGCCACGCCGAACTCAACCCAGCACCCCTCCTGCAGAACGTAACCAGGGACAGAGTTTGAACTCTCCACCAAGCTCAGAGTTGGAGTAGCCACAGGGCCCAGGCCTCAACCTGTCCCCCCTGCTTCTGTGACTACAGGCAACCTTTGTGGCCTTTCCTTCTTTTCATGAAAACTTTCAGAGAATGAAGGGGGGAGGGTGTTCCTAAGACCACCCATAGATGTGCATGCGGGCCTGGAGGCTGTCCCCAGAATGCAGTGCCTCTAGCAAGAGGGAGGTCGGGTGAAGCACTAGTCAGTACGGAATGAGGGGAGAAAGGGAGCTCAGCGTTGAGCAATGTTTGACAGATTCTATCAGTGACATGCTGACTTCTCGTCTGCATCGCTCCCTCTGTGACCTATAATGTGGTTCCCAATCTTATTTTAATTTTTTGGCAAAATCCCTGTGCTGGATCTCAAACTGTCAACCCAGAGGTGGAGGAGACACTCGGGGATGAGAAGGCCTCACGTGGCCTCCTAGCCCCGACCCAGCACTGGGTGAGGCCAGCGCGGAGGAGCCTGCCCCTCCTCCTGCTGGCCAGCGAGACCTGGCTTCCCTTGTGGCTTGGGCTCTTCTTCCTCCAGAGGGGCCCCTAATGCAGGCAGAAGGAAGGACACGGTCCCATCCACCCTTCCCAAGAAGGGCGGGTCAGAGTACTGATTCCCTGGGCAGGGTCAGACCTGGCTGACCAGAGCCTCTCTGTCCATCCTGCCCACTGAGACAGACCCACAGAGGCCTCTCTGCTTTGGGGCCAGGTAGAGGGAGCATTCTGACCGCAGACTTCTCCATGCTTGAAATACCAGAATAGTCGCAGATAACATCGCTCTTTAAACAGTCAGCCCTCAAACTGGGCTTTGGGGGACACACTGAGGCTGGACTCAGGTTGGGTCTCCTTGTGGGAGGGCCTCAGGTGGTCACTGTGTTGAGGAAGCCCCAGCTCCATGACCTGGAAACCCTGCTCATTGCCATGCCTATCCTCGGACAGTATGCTGCAAAACAGGGGCTCTCTGGTCCACTGACCCCTCAGCCTGGACAGCCCTGCCAGGGCCCCAGGCCAGGCCCGCCTCCTGTGGGCCAAGATGGCAGCCTGAGATCAGTGGCTGGCAGTGTCGGCTCCATGCTGGACAGCTGCTTGGGGAAGGGCCTCTCCAGTGGTCCTGGTCTGCCTCAGGACATCTGCTTCCCCCTGAGCACAAAGGACCCTGGCAGACGGCTGTAGCAGAGCAAGCCCTGCAGCAGGGGTCCAGCAGTCACTAAACAGTTGTTGGGGAGGTGGCCAGTAGAATTTGATTTGCCCAACACATCCTCCTTCTAGCAGGGCTCAGGGGTGCACACCTGTAATTCCAGCTGTGGGAGGTTCAAGCAGGAGGATTGCAAGTTCAAGGCTGGTCTCAGCAACCTAGCAAGACCCTGTCTTAAAATAAAAAGTAAAAAGGACCAGAGATGCTACCCAGCGGTAGAGTGCCTCTGGGGACAATCCCCAGTTCCAAAAAATTAAAAATAAAAATACACCCTCCTTCCTCGCATTATCCCATCTGTGACCTTCCTAACACCCTTGGTCATGTGCATTTCAGAGGAGAGAGAAGCTCCTCTCCTGGGGCTGACATTGGGACTCCGCCTGAGTGGTCACCTGGGTGGCCACATGCTCCTCCCCTGTGATGAAGACACGTTGCTGCCCTGACGGAGCAAACACAGCCTTCATGTCCCCGCCACGTGTATTGTATTAGGCCTGTGACCCCCCTGTGACCCCCCTACATCATCACAACCTCTGAGGCTTCACACAACACGAGTGTGCTGTCTTCCAGGTTTGGAGGTCAGAATTCCAAAGCAGGACTCACTGGACTGAGAATCAAGGCATGGGCTCTGGGGAGGAGCCCCCCACCTCCCCCTCCAGCAGAGGCTGCCCTCCTTTCCTGGCTCAGGGCCTCCAACCCAGGCCCTAGAGGCTGGCCTGAGTCTCACTCACACTGCCTCAGGTTGACTCCGACCCTCCTGCTCTTCTTAAGGACCCAGTGATGGAAGGGCCTCACCAGGACACCCAGGACCTGTCGTCAGCTCAGGACCCTCCTGAGTCACATCTGCAGAGTCCCTTTTCAGAGGCAAGGTGACAGCCGACAGGTCCTGATGTCTGAACTTTCCCTGCAGGGATATTTTTGCCTACCAGGGGTCTACTGTCCACTTACGAGAAGTGACCACCCTGCTAGCACGCTGGGATAGGAAGCAGACTGTGAGTGTTGGGAGGATCTTGCAGGCAAGCTGAGTGCTCACCTCTGGGGGAGGGGACACAACCCTGGCCTCTCTGGCCACCTGCTCAGAGAATGCCGAGGGGACCACCACTGTGTCTCCTGGCCTCACGTCCACCTGGGACACCTCTGTGCAGAGGTGGCAGTGCCAGCCAGCACTGACGTCAGTCGCCTGCTCTCTGCACAGCAGAGACCCAGCCTCCTCTCGCCGCAGTGCCTCACACGTCTCGAGCACCGTGTAAGTGCCTCTTGACTCCTTGGAACTCGGGTTCCTCATCAACCCCGGTGATGAAGAGCATCGCTAAAGGGCAGGAACGCTCAGGTTTAATCTTTCATGAGGGCAAACATAAAAAATTCAAGACAATACGATCCAAAGGGAACGCTGAGGATGCCAACAGGCCCTGACACCTGCCTCTCAGGCTGGCCCGCCGCTTCCTGAGTCCACCCCAAAACTGCGCAGCCCTAATTGGAGCCAGCGCTGCCCTTCCCAGTGAACCCAGGATGTCAGGGGTAGGGCACAGCCATCCCCTGCTCCAGGTGGCAGCCCAGGCATTGGTTTATCAGAAGGTCACTCCTAATGTTTTAATTTAAATTTTTTATGTATTTCTTCATGAAAAATTTAAAAACTTCATGTTAGGGGTCATCTTATAGACATTCAGAAGGTCAAGGGGCCACCATCCTGCCTCGAGGGCCTGGCATATCTGCAGCCCTCACCCCTGCCCGGTGCTGCCAGCAGAGACCCTTCTGCTTCACCAGCTGAGAGGCCTGCGGGAGGCCCGTGGCCACCCGGCTGTGCCCAGGCGCAGGCTCTGCCCGCAGCCCCCTTGCCCATCTGCTGAACCGGAGCTCAGACTTCACTTTCCAGAGAAGCCCTGTCACCTGTGCTGCCTTGGTGTCAGTGACTGGCCGTCACCCCTCAGTCAAGTGTGTGTGGGAACCAGGTGGCCCGTGTAGGCCTGCAGGCCACTCGGGTCCACGCAAGGAGGCCAAGCTGACAACAGGCTGGCAGGGTTTCTGCGGGAAGGGCTTTGACAGGCCTCCCCGGCTGCACACGCCCTGCTGGTCTCAGAGTCCCAGTTCCCTGGCAGGCAGCCGCAGCCTGTCCCAGCAGTGGGAACAGCTCAGGACAGTGACCATCTCAGGGCTTGAAAGGCATGAGGCAGGGGATTCCAAATGCCATGCACAGTGGCCGAGGATCCCGGCCTGCAGAACCACCTCCCTCTAGACCTGGGTCTCAGGTGGGACAGATTCCCAGGGATGCTGTCCCAGCAGAAGCCCAACCAACAGGGGAAGGCTGGCAGCCAGGGGAGAGAGGATGGTCCCAGCAGCAGCGAGAAACCTGGCACAGGCCCACAGGCGTTCAGTGTGGGTCGTTCCCTTGCCCTCCGTAACCCACCCCGGTGCCCTCCTCCCAGGCACCCCGAGCTCTGCTGCTGTCTCCACAGACAGACTTGTCCTTCCTGAACCCCTGGAAACAGAACCGGGTATCACCCTCTGGTGACAGGCTGCTTCCCCCAACACGGCAGTGGATTCCCCCGAGGCTCTGAGCACTCTCCTCTCTGTGGTGAGCGGTGCTCCCTCGTGGGAACCTGCCACAGCTCAGTCTCTCACCCTGGGCACCTGGGTTGTTCCTGGCTGCACTGCATCTGGCTGGTGGAGCATCCGCACAGTCTTGCGTGGACACGTCTTGATTTCTGTTGGCTGGGACTGGAACGTGGAGCCCTGTGGTGCATGTACCAGGAAAGCAAACCCTGTCTGGAGCCGTAGGCGGGCCTGAGACCAGACTCCAGGAGGCTTCTGGCTGCAGTGTGGACTGGTGGGCGGAGGACATGGAGTCTGATGGCACAGTCAGGATCGTAGCTCACCCTAAGGCAGAGGCTGGCACACCTGCAGAGGGAAGGGCACAGGAGGGCAGAGGCAGGCCAGCGCACAGTGGGTGGAGCTGGAGTTGGCAACACGGGGGACTCCCTGGAGGTGGGCTCAGAGGCAGGGTGTCCAGAGCTTAGGAAAGCGCAGACAAGGAATGCATCCCGGAGACGGTGAGAGAAACTGGCTGAGGAAATGGAGCATAGCTGGACTCCCACAGGGACTCCAGGGAGAGCTCTGGGCAGGAGGGACGTGCTTCCAGCCACCACGAGTCTCTAGCTTGTGTTGAAGGTTGATGCCCCAGTCACCCCTTGGAGGATAATTGCCCGGAATCCAGGAGAGATAAGCGAGGAATGGCCAATCTGCCCTGAGTTTGGGTCTCTAGGGACACGAATGGAACACAGTTAGGATGGAGACTGACCCAAGAATGGCTGCATCAGGGTACAGTTATCAGTGGGAGGACAGGGGCCACCCGCATCCACTGATGGTGATGGAATTCGTGCAACCACCATGCACACCCAGTGCCGCTCGGTTTTCCTCTTTATCCCCTGCTGCCATCGCTGGGTGGCGGGCGGTAGCCAAAGGTGGACTGGAGGGAAGCGCGGCTGCCCGAGGGCAGGGTCAGTTTCCAGGTAACCGGCTGCCCCTCCCTCCTGTACGTCTGTGGCTAGCTCAGAAAGCGCCTGACCCGTTCTCTACTCACCCAGACTCCCGAGGGAGGAAAAGGCGCAGGAGTGTGGAAAGCACCCAGGAACAGCAGCCTCGAGCTCACGCCTGCCCTGCAGCAGGTCGAGGGCCCTGGGCGGGCTAGTCCTGCTCAGAGGCAGAGGTGAGCGGGAGTTATTTATTTAAAGCCTAGTAAGAAGGCTGAGATGAAAGAGGCAAGAGCCACAGACACTTCAAAGAGAGAAGCTTCCAGGCCAAGGCTGGAAAACAGAGGGTAACAGGAATGAAAGTCATGTGTGTCCAGCGATGCCACACGTCACCCGTAGGCACTTCGTGAAGTATTCTAGATGCAGACAAAGAGCTAAGGAGAGAAGAAAAGGGGAGTGAGCACCTGGGAACTACACGGAGCCTACAGACAAACCCGGGCACTTGGAGACCTGGGCACGCATGATGTTCAGGACACGGCGGGGTCTGCAGCAGGTGGGGGGTCTGCAGTGCCCCACCTCCTCCTTCCACTGAGCTTTCTTTGCAGTGCCCCCTCCAGGACTTGCCTGCTCCCTCTCCTCACAGACATGCCCCCTGGGCGGGCAGCACCCAGCCCCATGCCAGGAGAACCCCTCACTGGGTGCCATGCTCTCTTTCATGTTCCTGAGGTCCTTAGGCAGCTTTTGGCAAGGGGCCTCACTGTCCGCGTTGCAGGGGGTCCCCTAAATTACAGGCCAGCCCTGCCCAGACCCACATGGAACGTCCCCCTCGGGCCAGCATAGTCATCACTCGCAGATGCAGAGGATGCTGTCCCTGCGGGTCAGGCTATGCCTGTCCTGTGTGCGGTCAGGTTCTGCCCTCGGACTCTCAGAACATGGCCCGATTCGCAAACGGGGCTGATGCAGAAGTGATGGGGGATGCGACGACCAGCAAGGCTGGTGCAGGAGGCAGTGGTCTGCGGTGCTGGCACCTTGTGAACACAGGATTGGACACTGCACACCAGGGAGATGCCAGGTGAAGACAGGGAAAGGGCTCGGGCGGTGTGTCTGCAGAAGCCAGGGAGGGCCCTTCAACAGCGAGGCCCTGCTGACCTTCACACCTCCATCTGGCCTCCAGGACTGGGAGGCTGTACATCTGGTGTCCAGGTCCCAGCCTGTGGCACTCCGTTGGGCAGCCCCAGGACACACAGCCATCCCTTCCTCAAGCCCTCCAGACTCTGATGGCCCCCAGAGAGGACAGCGTGCATCTGGGACAGTGGCAATATCCTAGGGGACCCATCAGCCCTGCTGTAGTTTCTTTGGTTCAGGGCAGACCACACTCCCATGCAGACCAGTGTGGCCCCCTGTAGCATGGCCCTGGACGACTGGGCCCTGCACAAGCCCAGACCTGGCCTGATCGGTCTCTAGTCCTCCCTCTGATCTGCCCGTGCCCAGTCTCCTCTTCACGCTGCTCTGGTTTCTGTCTCCCCACAGTGGTTCCCATGGTAGGAATTCAGAGCAGAGTGGACCTGGTGCTGGGGAGCGCTGCAGGGAGAGGCGAGCGCCTGGCAGGAAGCTTGCCCTCAGACAGTGGCGTTTCTGCGCGGGTCCCACCTGGATGGACACGAGAGCACTGTCTGAGGACAGCCCGGGGTGGGAAGCCTAGCCCAGCCCAGGCAGACGTGGCGGCAGCAGAAACCTGCCATGGAGGGAGCAGACCAGAGTGTGTCAGGAGAGCTGCAAACAAAGTGGGTCAGAATGGGGTCCTTGGAGGTCCCAGAAGCTGGACTTCACAAGGTGACACATCCCCAGACATGGAAATGCAGGTCACTCCACAGGGCCCGTGCCACAGGGGCCACACGGAAAGAGTCTAGGGCCAGGTGAGCCACGGGCTGCTCTCCCAGGCGGTCACTGTGGAAAGCCAGGTCTTTCCACCCCGTACAGCAGGGAGGCTCTGCCTCTTCCTCTAAGCTTTGGGGTTCCTTCCTTTCTTATGGGGCTCATAATCCAGAATGCACTGACCCTGAATTTGCTTCAACCAAGCTCCTTTTGATGTCAACCTTCCAGGTTAGATGCCAGGGGCACTCGGACAGATACAGGGAGCCACCTTGCAGCTCATGATAAATGTCACCATTGAGGAATCTGGAGACTTCTGGAGTCAGAATCTTAACCCACGCTCCATTCGCTCCATTCCATCTGTGCAATTAAGCCCAGGGTGGGGCTGAAAACCAAGCCACCTTAGAGAAACGTTCAGCTGATTAGGAGGAGCTGCCGTCTCAACCCTGGCTCTTCTGTCCACTGACTTCACGTGCACCCGCCTGGTCCTTACCACTTTGAAGTGTATTCCTAGTGATTCTGGAATATGTGAGCATCTTAATGACCAAATGCTAAACCAGAAACTGTTACTCTTAATTAAAATGAAGGCAACTAGATCCCACATCACATGTACCAAAGCACCTCACTTAAAACTGATTTGTTCACCCCCCCATTAGTCCAATGACAATAATAAAGATCACAATATCACTGTTGGCAAGGATGTGTAGCAAAAGGAGCTGTCACAGTTGCTGGTAGGAGTGAAAGATGGAGTGGGCACGTCAGAGGGCAGTGGGACAACTCCTTCCAAAACCAAGGTGGCCTTTCCACCAGACCCACCCCTGTGCTCTTGGGTATTTACACAACAGATGTGAAACTAAAGTCCACATCAAGACCTTCAGTTAAATGCTGGTAGCAACTGTATTCCCATCGCCAAAGCTGCCAGCACCAGGATGTCAAATGGATGGGTGGGTGGCGGACGGTGTGCCCCTCAAGTGCCATGCTCCACCGTGAATGCAATGCTACCATCCATCCACGACAATGGACCTCGAGTGCATGTGGCTGAGCGGAAAGGGCAAGTGGCAGCACCGCCACGCTGCGGGATTCCAGCTGCAGGAGGTCTGGCCAGGCGAGGGCAGGCCTGGCAGACGGCCTGTGGCTGCCGGGCTGAGGCGGCCATTGACTGGAATCCGAGCCGCGGACGGAACTCCTCTGTGCTCCTGCGAAGCGCACTGTGCACCTTCTGTCTGCAGATCCCAAATGTCGCCGAGGAGCTTGGAGGCCACCAGGAGCGGGCACAGACTGTGGTGGAAGTGTAGACTGCACTCCAAAGGCACGACCCCTGGGGTCCCCGAATGGCTTCCTGCCTCCTTCTGTTCCGTCCGCCATCACAGACAGAATAACCGCAAGGAACTCCAGGCCCGTCCTCTGTAGTCTTTTCTTTCTTCTTTGAACAGTTGTTAAAACCTCAGTGGCAGTTTCCAGCCGGGCTGGGATGCGACAGACCCCCATAAACGTTCAGCGGGCTCCCCTGCAGCCTTGCTGAGCCGGTGTCCACGGGGTGAGTGTGCCTGGGGTCCCCACTGCTGGGTGCATGGGGACGCCTGGTGGGTGAGTCCCAGTGGAGGGCAGGGAGTCCTTGTCATGGGAGCTCCCGGGGCTCCATGAGTCTCCTTGAAAGCCCACCATCCTGCGGCCTTTCCCCCGACTTTCGGAACCCTTGGTTTTCTTCCAGGTTGTGGGCCAATCGCTGCGCAGCTCAGTGATTCCCTGGGTAAGACGGGGTAGATACAGTGTCCCGTCGGTGGATGAGCTCCTGCAGGCAGGGGTTGACACCTGGTGAGGGCACAGTCCCCTGAGGCTGGCATTGTCTCACTGGGCGAGCCAGGGTTCCCGACCCGACCTTCAGTGACTGCCAGCAGAGCAGATTCTGCTGACCTTGGCGTGGCTCCGTGTGCGGTGCTGCAGGAACCCCTCGGCTTCCCAGCCCTGATCCTGCCGAGGGCCGAGGTCCCCTGGCTCAGCCCCTGGCAGCAGCAGCCAGTGTGCTGGCTTCAGAGTGGACAGTACTCCAGCTGGGGGCTTGGTGGCAGGTGCCCCAGCCCCACTGAGGGGCCTGCTTTGCACGGCCTGGCAGGGAGGGCTCTCGGGGCGCAGAACCCCCTGGAGAGCAAGGGATTGCTAGGGGACTT
Source organism: Glaucomys volans (assembly GCA_020662805.1). NCBI lineage: Eukaryota > Metazoa > Chordata > Mammalia > Rodentia > Sciuridae > Glaucomys > Glaucomys volans. Next base: position 29,244 of record JAJEJO010001923.1, read on the forward strand.
GGCGTGTGAGCAGACCCCAGCGCCTGGGCAGGGCACAGCAGGCAGGGAAGCTGCCCTCACCCTGGTCCCTCCACAGCAGTGGCTCTTTCCCTGGACACCGTCCCTTGCCAGGATCTTTCTTTCTTTCCAGGCTCCAGGACTAGCTCACCGCCCCTGCCCTGTCACTGCACTTTCCCCAGGGGTGAGATTGCAAATACCCCGGTCAAGTTTAGGTGTCTCACTGACCCATCCTCCCCGGCCCCTGAGGGTCCATCCTGTGGGTGGAAAGGAAGGGGGTCCTCTGGTCAAGAAGTGAGTCCCCCAAACACCACCCTCCCTTCAACAGAGGAAGGGACTCTTCTCTGTCTTATCCTTAGCCTCACCTGACGGACCTGGAGTCCTGGGGCAGACCTGAGTGCCAGGTCCAGCTGTTCCCGAGGACAGGTGTGTGCCCGCTGGCTGGTTTGTGCATCCTGAGAAGGAGCAGGGAGGAGAAGGCAGGCTCCGCCTCCCGCTGAGGCTGATCGGAGTGGACACGCTGTCTGATGGAATTTGCCGTCTTTTCTCCCTCAACCTAAAACTCTCTTTTGTGCCTGCGAAGCTGGAGCCCGCTGTCACATTGTGGAACTCTCCCCTGAAGTCCTGGGTGACATCAAGGTTAATGAGCAGTGGCACCCGCTTGCTCCCTTCGCATGGCCGCCCTGCCTGGAAGAGAACATGGTCCTCGGGGTCCAGGGGTGGGTTCCCATAAAGTCCACCCATCTGCTGCTGTCCAGTGACCCTGAAAATGTGTCAGGGTCAGGGCACCTGGGCCCCAGGACACTGAGCTGCACTAGGCTGAATGCACAGGGGTGTGGTCCCCACCAAGGGGAGGGCGGTTGCTTTTGCCAGGAAGGGTGCAAAAGGCACCGAATTAAATAATTGAAATGTGGATCCCTGTGACTCGCAATGATAGGAAAGGTGTCTGCTCTCTCTACCTGGAGCAGCTTGAATTCCTTCATTGAACTGCCTGCTCTGCCCATGCCTCCCTCCCTCGAGGGGGAGCTGAGTGAAGACCCCATGCTGGGAGTGGGATGTGCATAAAGAAAGGGATGGGTCTGAGGACGGTTTCTATTGCTTTTGTAGTTTTCTAGGGGTAGAACAAATTGCATTGCCATAGAAACTTCATTTTCCATATATTTTTCAAGAAGTTTCTCAGCAGATTCAAAAGCTGTGCACAGATCGGATCAGACACAGTAGCACAATTTAAACCAAGTTAAATAGGATCTGATTTATAATCCTGAACCCATAGACCAGAGCATGTATTAATAAACCATCTCTGGGGGAAACCAAAGTTAGCATTCCAGAACTTATCCCAGGTTGAATCTTCCGCCATCTATCATCGGACATTAAAATTCCCTGCAGCACGTTGAACTGAAAATTTGCTTTGCACAAAGTCGGATAATATCAAGTCCATCAGTTCATTTCTCAGTGGGGAAGATGCAGACACCACGAGACTCTGGGCAGAAAACCAGAGATGTGCTGCTGGCTGCCATGTTGGTTTGGCTCATGACCCGGCAGGGTTATCTTGCGTCTCCCCCACTGCAGTCCAGCCAGCACCAGCAGTGATGGAGGGTCATCTGTAGGTGCTGCTCAGTGCTGGCCAGGGCCTTAATGGGGTGTTCCCTGGGTGACCTGTCTTGTGTTTTCTTGTGGGCAGGTGAAGGCATCAGAGTGAGGAAGAGCCCAGAGGTGAAGTGCCACTCTTATTGTGGCACCAAGGCCACATGTTGTTGGTACCATGCTAGGGTGACCTGGGCCACCTGACCTGCTGCTCGGGATCCTCCACTGTCCTGAGAGCATCTTTCCTTCCCCATGGCACTGACCGCCCACACTTGAAGGGTGGGTGATCTGAATCATTTGGAACCCTGGGCACTGGGACTTGTCTAGCCTGCCCCTGATTGACTGATCCGATGTCTATTCAGACAGTATGGATTGTGGACACCTGTTTTGTAGTTGGGCCGTGACCCAGATCCACTGCTTACTTTGTTCCTATTGCTCTGGCCGTGGCCACAGGGTGACCTTTCAGATGGTTCCTGGTTTTGCCAAGAGCCACTATTGAAATGAAGAGTCTGTGACGTCACGTCAGGACGTTCTTACTTTCCACTCCTGGGGAAGCTGCAGGCCCCTCCGTGCATGTCTTGCCCTCAGCCCAGAATCAGCCATTTTCCCGGAGACCTAGAGGAGTGGAGGAAGGTCTGGGAAATGAGCCCACGTTGCAGGTCATCCCAGACGAAGCCTCGCCGCCTCCACCCTCTGCACTGTGCGCTGTTGTTGGTTCTCACTGAAGTTCAGAGGGTGGGCAGCGGTCACTCTGGGTCAGGGGCTGCCTGGGTAGCCCAGTTGGGTCTGGAGGGAGGGGACCACACCCAGCCTAAGGCCACTCTGGTTGCCCCGCAGCTCTGACGCCTTGCTCTGCACTCTGCTTCTCGGATCCCATGCCATCGGCTGCAGGTGTGGACACCAGTGGAAGGCACACCAGAGTGTCCAGGTGTTGGTGTGGCCCTGGTGCTGCCCACTGTGGCTGCAGGTTATGGCCAAGGTGGTGGTGACTGTGCTGTGACATGTAACCTTGAACATGCCACCCTGCCACGAGGACCCACCTTGGAGACCCCTGCCCAGTGAGCACCCGCAGAGAGGGCGGCTGCAGGCCTTCCTGGCTCCTTGCAAGCGGCTCCAGCAGAATCCCTGGTTGCTCTCATTTTCTTCCACGTTCAGTTAAATTAGCTAAGCTAACCACAGGGGTTGGGCTTCATCCTCCAGGGAGGCTGGATTAGCAGCATCTCCATCAGCTGTGAACGAGGCCCTGAAGGATCATTCAATTCACATCCTGCTCCTCTGAACTGAGGTGAGAGTCGAGTGGAGGGGAGGTGAGAAGTGGCTGTTTACAGCAAGTCCACCCCCCTGAGGAAAGAGCTGGCTGAGCAGGTCATTTGGAAAGTGTTCCATCCACAGCAGCTTCAGCAGCCTCTGTGGGCAGAGTCGTTCAGCTTAAAGCAACACCAGAGGTTTTTAGATAAGCCCGGGGTTATGTTGGGGGCCCATCTAGCCCTGCATGAAGAGACTTCCTTCTCTAGGAAGGGGCCTGGCTCCCTTCCTATGAGGCGCCAGTCATGAGCACATGCCTGGGGTCAGGGACTTCCTGCACCAGATTCTGCCCACTGAAGCCAGAGGGGCCTCATGGCAGGGCCTGGGAAATCAGCTGCTCCTGCTGAAATAAAGGAGGGGGGCTGGGCCTGCTGAGGGATGGGCGAGCAGTTGGCACGGGGTGTGGCCAGCCTGGGGCTGGCTCATTCCCTGGCGTGGTCCGTCCATTGTTTCTAGGCATTGAAACCAGTGCTTGGAACCAGGGGAGAGGACCAGCTAGAACATGCAGCAGAGACGGAGCAGAAGGTGAAACCCACCAAATGGAAACAAACATCGTCTCATCTCTTCTCATCTCACACAAACATGGCCCGGAGCTGTGATGAGTCCACTGAGATCCCAGAACCTTGAAAAGCTCTAAATGAGTACAGATCGGGCCCACACCCACACCCAGGAAGACAGGGCCAAGCATCTCCGGCCCTCTACGTGGGAAGGGGCAAACCATAGAACTGAGGTGGACCCTGGAGAAGCCCAAGGAGCAGAGGTGCTCACCCACCTCCCAGTGCTCGGTTCCTCTGATGCCGCTCTCAGCACTCGGGTCTGCAGCAGGGTGGCTCACAGGTCCCTACCCCACAGGACTCAGGTTCCTGAGGGCAACTCAGACCCAGAGCCCCGTGAAGTGGGAATGACCTATCCAGCAGAGGTGGCAGGCCTTCACCCAGCCACGACACCCCAACAGGAAGAGCGAGCTCCACCACGCTGGCCTTGTGTGCTGCACGGAGAGGCCACTAGGTCAGGGCTTAAAACGGCACCAGGTTATGGCTCAGTTTCTGTGGCTTCTGATGCCAAGCAGGACTTCGGGGGGCTCTGGGTCAGCCCGCCAGCCTGAGATCAAGACGTGAGCTAAGGTGAGGGTCTCCTGTGGGGCCCCGGGGCCAGTCTAGCTCAGGGGCTGCCGCTATAAAAGTCATGGTGGCTGCACAACAGAGCCCCTGTGTGAAGAGCCCCACGATGTTCTGGCTTCCCAGCCTCCTGGCACCTCTGTTCTCAGGCTAGGAATGGAAACTGACAGGCTGCTTACCCCTGGCCAGTGAGCCACCAGGAGACCGAAGGGGAGGTGCCCCTAAGAAGAACACCTCACCAAGCCCTCCTGGGTTTCCTGCCTTTCCTCCCGTGGTGCCCCCTCCTCTTTAAGAGCTATTTGCACTCCCGAGTCTCCCAGAGACAGAGCTAACAGACAGGAAAGGTCTCCTCTAGCTTCTTCAGGGCCAGCTCTGAATAGATGTGTTCTCCATTACCCACCTCTGTCTCTGGAGCATAGGGTGAGCATCAGAACCTTCAGATCCTAGGGACAGCCTCCTCCATGCCAGTCCTGGGGAAGTGTGGGGGGATCTGGCCCTGGGAATCTACTGACCTTGTCAATCCCTGACTGTGTGGCCCTTTTAAAGGCCCTTCCAGGGCAGGACGTCTTTGGTGAACCTGAAGTCACATCAGGAACATGACTTTATCATCTGGGAAAGTCCTTCGCCCTTGCCCATGACAAAACTAACCCCAGGAGTGTCCTCGCCCATCAGCAGAGGCCCCGTTCACTCCACAGCGGGGTCCTCAGCAAGAGCAACTCTGTGATGTCCCTGGGAGCATCGGAGCTCATTCCGTGAAGGAGAGGGCACGCAGAGCCACTGCCACCCAAGGCCAGGGCCACGGGAATGCATGTGTGGTGAGGCAAGTGCTGCATCCATCAGAGCTGTTCTCCCTGCAGGAGTCCCTGGTGGCTGACGGCTGAGCACCATAAGCGCCCTGGGACAGAGGGCACCCTGGGACAGAGGGTACCTCGCAGACCTAGGGCAAGGTCCATGCAGTGGCACTCTCCCGGGGGCTCTGGCTTCTAGAAACCCCTGTGCAACTTTTCCCTCTTCAAGCTCAGAATGCACCCCAGAGCCCCTTGACTGCCCTGCATCTGAAAGTGGGCCTGGCCGAGGTTCTGGCTCCCTCTTCTGCCACGAGGCGAGGCAGCAGTCTAGGGGTACCCTGGGCAGCTTCCCAGCACCGTCAGCAGCAAGCCATGGAGGCCTCAGGGGGACGGCACGTGGAAGCAGCCCCTGCCCCACTCTCTCCTCAGCAGAATGAGGGGGCACGAAGACAGACACTGGTAATGAGACCTCAGGGCCAGGACGTCTCCGTCACAGAGCTCCTTCCATCAGCCCCCAAAGAGACTGGGGTGATTGAGGTGCAGACTCCAGGCGCTGTGAGCGACATGGCTGGAAACAGAACAGGGGCTGAGCCCACGCCTCCCTTTAACCCCAGGGAAGAGCACAGCCAGGGAGGGGACGGCCACTGGGCTCCAGAGATCACGCAGTGACAGAGCCTCCGTCTTTATCTTGGGTTAGAATCCAAAAGGAATTAAAAATCGCTCACAATCCTTCTGTGCAGAGGCAAAACCCTTGGGCTCACTCCCTCGGAGCCTCCTCTGTGTTCCTGAACGTGTGTGCACAGGTGTGTGCGTGCGTGAGGGGGAGAGTCAAGCACGTGTTGGAACGGCAACAGGTGGTGATGCAGACGGCGCTGCAATCTGGAACTTTTCACTTGACCTGGAACCTCTCAGAATAAAGCCATGCCGTGTGTCCAGGGAAAGGCCATGCTGCCTGTGGAAGCCCTCAGGAAGACCGCAGAGCTGACGTGTCCCATTAGCCCAGGAGCTGGAGCCTCCCGTCAGGAAGCACAGAGCAGCATGAACCCAGCCACAACTCAGCACTTCCCACAGGTGGTCCTCACCCTGGACGCTCTTGGGGAAGCATGGCAGTACATGAATGGAAGATCCTTCTGGTGGACATGTGTTTAATTCAAACTGGAACAATGGTACCAACATGAGCAAATCCATGGTTCACCCAGGTCACTCATCTATCTGTCTGTCTATCCATCCATCCATCTCTCACCTATCTATCCACCCATCTGTCTATCTATCCATCCATCATACATCTATCCATCATCTATCCATTTCTCATTGATCTATCCATCCATCTCTCATCTACCCACCCATCTATCTACCCATCCATCCATCCATCTCTCATCTATCATCCATCCATCCATCTCTCATGTATCCATCCATCTATCTCTCATCTCTCTATGCACCTATCTACCCACCCTTCCATCTTTTATCAATCCACTCATCTATTTATCAGCCACCTGTCATTTATCTATCTATCCATCCATCTCTCATCTCTCCATCCATCCATCCATCATCTGTTATTTACTTTTGAGATTTGGTCTAAGCACTAAGTTTAAAAAGTAAAGAAAAAGCTCTTCAGCAAATGCTCATTAAGGAGGTTCCCAGAGTTGGTGAAACGATTCTGGACAGTGCCCAGATGATCAAAGTGGAGCAGAGAAGCAGTTGGGCTGCTTCCCTCTTCAGGTGCATCCAGTGTCCTTCTCATCCTTTCTTCTGTAAACCACCACGAGCACCGTCTCCCTGTGTGTACCCACAGGCGGGCTGATTACTCCCCCAGAGGAGGAGCCCTGGGAGCGGAAATGCTCATCAGATAGCTGCGGCATTTAAAGGTGTCGTAGTGATGCCGAAGACCTGCTCAGGAGCCTGAGCTGGCCCAGGATCGCTGCTCCGGGGCTCAGGGGCTGCCCCTCTGCCTGTCCAGGTGCTCTCTGTGCAGGAGGGGCACCGAGGCTCCTAGTCTGGGCTCCCTGCACAGTGCCCCTACCTCTGGTCCTCCTGTCCCAGGATGTCCTGTGTCTCTGCCTCTCTCCCTCTCCCTGTCCCTTGCTCTTCCCCAGGACTTCCTCCCTCTGTGTCTCTGTCTCTGTCTCTCCTCCCGTTTAACCACCTAAGAGAGTGGTGAGTAAACATCACGGTGTTTGATATTTGTGTTTCAAGCAAGAAGAGCCCTCAGCTGTGTATTACCACCGGGCACCTAGGGGCTGCTTAGTTCAGAGACTTGGGAGGGAGAAGCAGCTGTCCGCCTGGCCTGAGGCTCTAAGAGAGAGGCCTTTGGCAGCCACTCTGCCTTCACTGCGGGCACTTAGGCCTCCTGCCACGCTGCTTTTGGTGGGAGGCAGCACTGCCCCACACATTTGCCTGACCTGCGAGGAGGACGCTCTCACCTGCCTTGGGCGGCTGCCGCAGCCAGCCAGGTCCCCAAGGGCAGTGCTGCCAGGCTGCTCGTGTGGAAGGAGTCACCCGCCTAGAATCCCTGCCCACGGCCAAGTCAGGGTGCTGTCTCCACCGTGAGCCGGGACTTCTCTGGGGTGAGGAGCAAAACAAGCTGGTAATGCTGGAGCAGGTGCCTCCGAGTGAGAGAAGGGCCACCGCGCCCACCGTGATCACCTGACTGCTCCCAAGTGAACTGCCTTTCCCGCCCTGAGGCTCGCTTTGAAAACATCTCGCATCGTTAGGGCAAATGAAGGACCCTCCCCACTCGCAGGAATGTAGCCCCATAAACGGAACCGAGGAGACAAGGGAATGCTCTGAAGTGAAGCCCACCTAGGACCAACGCCTACCTGAGGCCCCTGTGCATCCCTTCTCGCTCCCTGTGGCTAAAGATGGCCTCGCTCCCGGAGGCTCTGAGGCCAGGGCACAGCTCCCCTCCCACCTCTCACCACCGGGAAGACGAGATTCCCTCCTCCTCAAGGAGACCCCAGGTCAGCGCAAGCACCACCCCGCGCTCCGCGAAGCCCTGCCGTGGTGGTGGCTTTCTGGCAACAGTTGAGGAATAACACCCTCGCCAAGGGTGACTCAGCACTGGAGGAGAGACCAGTGCGACCATGACATCGAAGGAGGAAGATGGCCTCTGGGTGCAGTGAGGCACCCCACCAAGTCCAGCACCCATCGCGCCACGAACACTGGACACCAGGAGCAGGAGGAAGCTGCTTCTGCAGCAGAGCCACGGGCACGGCCCCCAGCACACTCAGGTGACGCCTGCAAGTGTCCCCTCTGGATCAGGACCACCCCTTGTCCATCCGGCCTCCTGGAGCTCCTCACCAGAGCCAAGGGCGAGAAGAGACGGGGCAGGAGGAAGAGAACGACCCTGCCCTCAGACGCCACGTCCTTCCTGTGGAAAGCCCTGCAGACCCCACCTGACCACCGCTGGCACCAATAGAAGAATCCAGCAAAATATCAAGATACAAAGTCAGCACACAAAACCCAGCCTCACTTCTAGGCGCTGCCAAAGAACAATCTGAAGAGAAATTCAAAGGCACTTCCGTTTACAATAGCATCCAAAAGAATAAAATGCTCGGGAATTAACTTACCCAGAGAGATGAAGGACTCGGACAAGGAAAAACCGCAGCATCGCTGGAGCTTCTGTACCGAGATGAAGGTCTCACAATGTAAGACTCAGCACCCGAGCCATCTCCAATGCGCAGTTTAGCGGTGTTAAGTATATTCCTGTTCTCGCCCAACCAACTTCCAGGAATTCTTCCTCCCCACTCCCCTCCTCCCACCTGTCCTCCTCACCTCCTTCTCCTGCCATTCCTCTCCTTGTTTAGGATGTGAAGGTCAGCCAGGAGCCCAGGCTGGGGGCCCTTGTGCATCCCACTCCTGGTTCCCTTGAGCCCAGTCGGGCCCAGTGAGAGGTGGGCTTGGGAGGGAAGGTCAGCGCCCTCCCACCGCACAGGTCAAGCCAGCTAGAGGTGGACAGGCAGACCCAGTGAGCCAATGGGTCAGGTCCATCCACCCGCCTGAGTCCACAGCGAGCTCTAGACGAGGCTGAGGCAGAGCTGGCATTTGGGGTCATTCTGGATTTTCTTTCTATGAAGGAACATGAGATCACCAGAGGGAAAGAACCGGGTTCAAAGGAAATCACTGCTGATGACAAGAGTCACTTGCTGATCTGGCGACACCCAGGGTCACATGGCATCCTCCGCTGACAGATTCTGGGGAGAAAGCTGAGCTCTCCGGAACTCTCGGGGTCCCCCAAGCCCATGGCCGACTGGCACTGCTTTCCTAGGCCTTGTTTCATGATTCTTTTCTACTCCCAGCAGACAGTGGCTGCTTCCACGCAGGAGGATCTGCCCATGAGCTTGGAGAACGAGGCACTGCACACTTCCATGCGCATATCTTGGCTCAAACAGGAAAAATGAGCTCATTATTAATGCTCCTCAGGGGGTGCGATCAAAGGCTGGCATGACCCGGCCAAACCTTCAGGGCCTGCTTCCCCAAATCAAATTCTGGCTCACAGGTGCCGTTTGGCCTCAAAGTTCTCTGGGAAGAAGAATGGAGGCCCCGGTGATCAGATTACCCGTTCTGCTCCCCAGCGCTGCGAGAGCCCTCTGCTCCTCCGTTAGCCCACCGTGGGCTGGAGGCCGGGGCGAGCTGGGGAAACGCTGGTGAGAGCTCAGGAAAACAAAGAAATCCCCAGCAGCCAGCGCTGCACAGACCGGGACACGTGTGTGCACATCTCAAGGTGCAAAACTTGCCTGGGAGTGCAAGTCCTTACCACGCACTGGGTGTGGAAATGAAGAACAAGGACAAAAGCCAGAGCTCGTCTCTGTGTCCCTTCTGTCCGTCCTCCTGCACATAAGATCCTCTTGACCAAGAGAGAAGCAATTAGACCCTCACCGTCTCAGGAGGCTGGAGGCTAAGCTGCCTCTGGCTCTGTGTGGCCTTGAGCAAGGCACTGAGATGCTCCGAGTCTTGTCAAATAAACAGGACCGCTTCTTGCTTTGGAGCCGTGGTCTTCCACACACTCGCTCCTGTTTAACTTCAACTGGAAATGTGTTTGTTGATTCATATGGAAATGTCCTCATTACATTCTCAGAGTAACTCCTTCAATAATTGAACCTAGGAAGACGCAAACCACTGCTTCCCTGGACCCTGGGATGCTCATCCCTGGTCATCCCACACGGCAGCACGGAAGGCTTTTACCACTCACCCTGAACGTGGCTTCGAGGCAGACTTCAAGGCTGTGCTGCTCCCAGGCCGCCTGCGTGGGGCCTGGCTTCCTGGTCTAACCCTTCCACTCCAATTCCCCGCGTCTGTGACCTACAGTGCACAGCTCTGTTTGGGATCCCAAGGCCTCGTCTGTGGCGAGGGTAGACAGGCCCTCTCACGGTTGAGTCAGATCATTTGCATCAATTCTGCTGCTCACACCGGGGCCCTGGCTCTGGAGGTTGGTGGGCTTCAGGGAAAGCTACCAGCTGACGCTCTCTTGCCGCACTCTGGCCACACACGCCCCAGGACAGGCGAGGGATCCGTACTCTCCAGCTTCCCGAACAGGAAGCTCGTCTGCCTCTGCTCAGACTCCTCACTTATTCATGACCCAGCGCCAGGTGAGCACCCATTCCCCACAGCTGCTCGTTTGCAGACTTGCGCGAAGCTGGATGCGCACCGCTGGGGCGAGAGGAAGGGAGGGGCACAACCCTGCTGGAATACTGATGCTGCTGGAGTCACCTTGAGATTCCTGGAAGCCCAGGCACAGCCCCCCAATCCTGGAACAGAGGCATAAGGCGGCTTGGAGGAGAGGGAATGTGTGGAGCAGGCCCCTCAGGGGTTGGAGCTACAAAGGGACCTGTCTCCAGCTTCGGCTTGAACAGCACCCCATCCTCCCCACTGGCTGAAGCCTGAGCATTGGCAATTCCGTTTGGTGTGGCTGGGAGGCGAGGCTCCTGTGCCTGGTGGCTCTCCTGAGCAGGTTTACAAGGTACAGAGCAGCGCGGGGAGTCTCCACAACTACGATTTCCACTTGTGAGAAGGAACGAAAACAAACAAACTACAAAATCTACCCTAGCTCGTCTCTGCCATTGCTTTTTAATACATTTACAAAAAAAAAATAGCGTTCACCCCGCTCCCCATTGGCTGGTTAATCCAAAGGAAGTTGTTTTTTCCCGGTGTCCCCGCAGTAGCAGCCTGTGATTCATTATTTTTAGAGCAAAGTTGTGAAGTTTCCCATATGTTCCAGGAACTCCTGCTCCCTGGACAGGCTGCAGTTTAAGCAGGTGGTCGCCTTAAACTGAGGCTGGGTACGTTTCCCGCTTATGGTGGCTCTGGTCCAGGAACTGCCTCACTCAGAAGGTGGGGAGGGATGAGGCTGGCCCTTGTTTGGAACTCTGGCTGGGTCTTGTGGGTTTGGAGGAATGCAGGCACCTGCAGGTCCCCTGGGAGCTGTGTCCTGCCCACACCCAGCTTCCCTTCATGCCTGTCCCCACCCCTCTTTCTATCCATTTGGCATTTATTCCATAAGCATCCAAGATGTCTTCTTTGGGCGGTTGGGGTTGGGCACCAGCTGAGTCGAGGACACACGGGAGCTGTAGAACATGGGCCTCGATTGCCAGAGACACAGAAGGACCATGGAGACACAGAACGACTTGGCTGCAGTAGTGATGGCAGCTTCAACAGCAGCTCCAGTGTGCCCAGAGCAGGTCCTCCTTTCAGGCCCTCGACAGAGAATGTCACCTGTGTCAGTGCACCAGGACCCACAACCATCCCAGGAGGACCCCTGCAAAGAGGGGAGGCTGGGATCAGAGATCTTCATGCAGAAGTTCCCAACTGACTGGGACAATTGCCAGTGGTGGAGCAGTGTGGGTGGGGAGACGCCCCCCCCCCCAGCTAGACACCACGGAAGTTGCTACACACTTGTCAATTTTCAACTTGATGGATTAAGAGATGCCGATGATTAAGAGGCCTCTGGGTGTGTCCATGAGGGTGTGTCTAGGAATGATTGGCATGTGGGAGAGCAAACTGAAATGGAGACCTTCCCTAAGCGTGGGCAGCACCACCCAATAGGATGGAATAAAAGCTGTTAGAACAAGGAAACAGATGCAGAGCAAGGTCAGCTCCTCTTGAACGCGTTCCAGATCGCCACTTCCCTCCTCTGAGGATCTCGGATTCTCACTTCCTCACTCTGAAGAAGTGAAGAAGTCAGAGCAGACTCTGCCAGTGATTCCCCAGGGAATTTCCAGAAGCCTTGGTCTCGGACTAGGGTAGCACTGCTGATCCTTCTTGTTCTGGGGCTTCTGCCTCCTGGACTGCCCAGCTGCTGGTTCCTCCAGCTGTCCAGCTGCAGACGGCCATGATGGACTGTCCAGCTTCTGGTCATGTAAGCCAAGCTAATAAACCCCCTTTCATACTCACACTTCCTGCTGATTCTGTTCCTCTAGAGAACCTGACTGATATAACACCCAGTGCCCATTACAACCCCACAATAAGGAACTGTCCCTCCCAGATGCCCCCAGTGCTGAGGGAAAAAACCAGCCTTGACAGACCAATAAGCCAGATAGGAAGCCCCTTGCTTATTATGGGATGGTTGGAGATGCTGCGTATTGTCACGATGTATCACAACCAAGTTGCAAAGGTCCCTCTGTGCTATGTGCCTGTAGATATTGACGTGACTTTCCTGGTCTTTCCCATTTTGTGTAAGATTTTGTCCTTCACTGAACTTGGGACCACTGGAGAAAACAGGTGAGTCCTTGCACCTCAAAGTCTAGGTGTCCAACTTAGAATCCTCGCGGTGCCCCTGCAGAAGACTGGCCTCTTCTCCATCCCTACACTCCAGGTCCCTGTCCATCGACACAGAGCTGAACAGACTCATCTCCCCAAGTTCAATTAAAGAGATTGACTGCCTATTAGAGGGCACCCTGGTATCAGCTAATCTGAAATTAAGTGGGAGATATTTTGTTAAGGCTGTGTTTTGTTAAGCAAGCAAAATGTAAAACCTTCCCATCTCCCGTGATTGATTAATGACCTTTTAAAGGACCCTGCTAAATGGAACAATTGAAGAATGTGGGAGCAATTAGGCACTTCCGCACGGCAGTACACTTATCAAAATGACTCAGACAAGATTTCAGCTGGATCGTTGCCCCTTGTACCTTAACTGCTGTCAAACCGTATCCAACGGCCCCAAGAAGGCTATTTTAGGCACATCAGCAAAATGCCACCCTGAACCTTCAGCAGTAATTACAGGCATAACCGACAGGGGCCACGTTAAGCTTTGGGCTGAACTTCTGTGAGCTTCGATCCGCACACCCCAGACGCCCAGCCAGCCCTCGCTCGCCTTCTGCTGCAGGTACCTGGTGCTCCGTGAGCATTTTCCAGATGGGAGCCACTGTCTGGGAGGGTGCAAGCCAAGCAAGCTCGAGTGATATGGCACTTTGTTCCAGTAAAGCTCTCTTTGAGATGGCGATCACTGACGTGTACCAGGTGAGTTAGGGAAGCAGCTGAAGCGACTGTAGCACTTTGAACATAGAGACCACACAGAGCACCTGCTTTCCCCAGGCTTCTTCTGCAGGCTTTTCTGTTTGATGGAAATGAGTCTGTTCCTTCTGAGGATGTCCTGTCAATCAGGAGGAGGGTCCTGCCAAGTGCAAAAGACCAGTGATGTTTGCAGAGCCCCAGTCCACGTCTGGGTTTTCTTGGACAGAAATCCCTATTCTCTTCTGGCCCTGGCCCTCTAGCCCGCACTGGGGACAAGAGAAGATTGAACATCCATGCAGACATATTTGCTTTAAGTTCCATTTTAAAAGCATGCATGCCAAGGACATCAGCAAACCCAGTTTCTCCCCTCAGCATAGTAAAAGTGATGAGCTGACTCCTGATTGCTTAGGATGGTGAGATTTTCATTTTTAAATCCATGGCCACCCGGGAGGGTTGGAATCAGGATCTGTTCCGGGACTTACCTACCCTGCTCACTGGAGTCGGCATCGGTTGGCATGAAGAGCTGCATTCTCCGGCCCACCTCTCCTCACGCCATGTCCAGGGCCGCCCCAGCTGCAGACTGTGCAGATGGGCTTCTGTATCCACGGGGCCTTAGCAAGAGGAAATGCGAAGGACGGGGCTCAGCAGGCCCCTCGCAGACTGCCCTGCCTGTCCTGCCCCTCCCCTGGGCACGCTGATGCATCTTCTCCCGGTTGTTCAGTTTGCCAAGTCCTCGGATGACTGGGATCTTTGGAAAGTGTTCTTGGCATCCTGTTTTGGACAATGGGGACTATCTATCTTCTGCAGTTATGAGAACCAAATAAGATAGATCTGCCAGGCTCTTGCCCAAGGCTCTCTGGACTCTGCAGGAACTGGGGTAGGGGTCTGGAGGGAACAGTGCGAGCGAGGATCTGCCTGAACGCAGCCATCGCAGAGCGAGTCATTTCACAGCGTCAGCCTCACGCCTGTCAGATAGCACTGCATGCTGAAGACACTTCGCTCTGCACTCTGTTGATGACAATCTGAAAAATTGTCATTGTGCATATCGAAGACTATCGTTCTTATTAATATACTCAGAGTCATTAGGAAATTCATGCTGGGGATTCAGAAGGACGCCCACACCTCCTTAGTGCTCCTCAGCCTGCCTCTGTCCAGGCTTAGCCTCACTGGGGGACGCTGTCACTCTGAGGCTGCAAATCCTTCCAAAATGCTGCAGACAGCGCCCTCACTCTTCCTCCTCCCTCGCACACACATCGGAAGTGACCTGGCGCAGGTACCCAGCCAGGAAGTGGACGCTGGTCCAGCTTTGCTGGCTAGACCTCTTTATTCAGTCTCAGGTTTCTCTGTGAATTCCATCTCTGGACCAGAATCCCACCCAAGATAAGGCTTTGCCTGTGGGCACAGGCTCCTCATCCATCCCTGGTCTGGGAAAGCTGCTCAGGCTTCCCTTGTTCCTTACCTCCCCCCAGTTGGCTGCATCTGGGGTCTTCCCAGTGGGACGGGTGAGAGAGGTGGGGAGATGAAGTGTCCTTCTCATGACCCCACATCAGGCTACGCGGTGCCCAGGGAGCCATCGCCCTTCCTGTGGCTCCAGCTCCCACGGGAGGCTCCTGTCTGCCCCTGCCAAGCTGGCTCTCCCCCAGGGATCTGCAGACGTTCTCTCAAAGGTCCAGGTAGCAGGTGTCCAGGCCTGAGATCAAATCAAGACGACTCTGCAGGCTCTTACCTAACATGAAACAGAAACATTTGAGCTGTAAAAAAGGAAAGAGCTCAGCAGCAGGTGGTAGAAAGACGCAGGCAGCTGTGGTCCTTGGGCCCGAGTCTGCCCACCCCGCTCACCTCCTGGGAAAGCAGCCTTTCAGTCTCACCTTGCGTGAGCAGGGAGGCTAGCCTCCATCTCCAGGAAGGAGGAGCCACGGAGAGTGTGTGAACCCCACGGCAGACAGTCAACATCCACGTGTCTCCAAAGGTACCCAAGTGCCCGGTTCCCCTCAAAGCTTCTCAGCCAACTTCGGTGGACGCTGCTCACCACAGTCACCACATGGAGGTCTCAGGCTCCGCACGGCTTCCTTCATGCCTCCTGTTCATGACTGGAGGTCTTCTCTAGGGAAGTGACCACCCCACCCCCAGGTTCTCCCCTATTGAATCATCTTTGTGTCGGTGTGAATTCACGAAGGCAGGTCTGCTCTTTGGGTTACAAGCTCATCCTGGCCTGGCCTGTTCCGTGGCTCAAGCTAGTCCATCCTTGGCCACTGGGGGCTGGTTCAGGGTCTTCTGCAGCATAGTGAACTTCACCTACCCCTTTCTCACCTTTTAGTTTTTGGTATTGCCTTAATTTTCCGCCCTAAGTTTCTCCTCTCCAGTATCTGTATGAAGCAGCTTCAGACCGTGGTCCTTATAGGCAGAAGGTGTGCCCTCCAGAGCACAGCCACACCTGTGCGTGGGCCTTTGTGGTTCTTAGGCAAGAGACTGCCCCCACCCGAGGCGGCGACCTGCCTGGTACTGCAGTCAGACCCACTGCAGTCAGACCCACGGCCACCATGCGCATGGCCTCCTGGGGATCCGACCTCGGATTGGTGGTGTTTTACAATGTCCATCTGCCCCGAGTCACTGCCTCTGAGGTTCAAGTCTATGGTTTTGACAAATGCTTGGCACATGTCCTTCACCACCGGACCACACAGAATCCTCCTTTGGCTTTAAGAGTCCCCTTACGCTGACCCTCCACGGCCGCCACTCTCTCATGCCCCCAACGACCTCGAATCGCTTTCTATCCCTACAGTTTTTCTCTTCCAGAATATCAGCTGACGGAACCACCGGCCTGCAGCCGCTGGGCTGGCTCCCTGCGCGTGGCCCAGGCCTTTCGGTTCCACCTGTGCGGCTGCTCGCCGTGGCTGCTGCTGGGGGAAGTCGCGGGGTCTCCACCTGCTGCGGGAACTCAGAAAGTGCTAGAAACACTGCGTTCAGATTGGTGTGTGAACACCTGCTTTCCATCCCGGGGGCCGATGCCTGGAAGCAAGACGGCTGCAGTAAAACCAAGGCGACGCCCAACAGGGTGCGGAACTGCCCATGGCTTCCCAGGGCGCCGCACCCTGTGTCCCCACCAGCACAGGCCAGCAGTCCCCGGAGTTCATTTCGGTTTCCTCTTCTTCACCTCAGTCGTTCTGATCAGGTGCGGAGACTCTGCAGCGTGGCCTTAATTCGCACGTCCCTGTTTTCTAACGATGTCAAAGGTCTTTGAGCGTGCTTATTCGTCCCCTGTGTCCGTCTGTCCAGATCTCTTGCCCATTTTAATTTGGGGTGTTATTGAGTCTTCAGAACCATTTCTGAAGAAATGTTTTGAATGAAATTTCTACTTGTAGATCCTTCCTCCCGGGCTCTGGTTGGCCTTTCCTGGTCTTAGCAGTGCCTCTCACAGAGCAGATTTTGACTTTGAAAAGGTCCACCCTACAGCATTTTGCCAGAGTTTTGGTGTTTACTGGGAAGTTCAGTGCCACTGCAAGGCAACTTAAGAACAGCCCGATCACCACTGCGAAGTCCAAATGTGAGAGTCTTTATTAAGCCGCCGGCTGACTGTCTCACACAATGCCCCCAAAATGGCTATTGGGAGAGCAGCCCCGACCACGGGGTTGCAGGGGTTCTGATACCAAAAATCACATCAATCATCAGTGTCTGTTGCTATGATTCGAAATTACAAACTTACAACATGAAATCATCAGCAGAGGGGGAGGTGGGTCAAAATGACCTTTCCCTAGGTACAAACTAAAGAATGGTCCCTAACATAGGAATCAAAAGAGAACAATTTTTCATTATGTAAGAATCGCCATTTCACATTGCTGAACATGTCATGCTAAGTGACTTATGATGGGTACAGAGACGGGGTGTTCCCATGGGAGAAGCTAAGCAACCGTTGATGGGTACAGAGGTGGGACATTCCCATGGGAGAAGCTCATTTCCTACATAACACGGAGTCTGGGAGCAAAATGGAGTCTGTTTAGTCATTGCCCACATAGCCTGGCCTGTGACATTTCTATGGAGCCAAATCTGTCAGCCCATCACACAACCTGGCTTCGTTTGTGCTTTCTTCTAGAAGAGACATTGCACAGCTTGTGCTCTGCTTTAGTTCTGTGATCCATTCTGGTTGATTTTTGTAAAAGGTACAAGTTTGCATGGAGCTCCTTAGTTTGCTCACAGACGTCCCATGTGCCAGCACCTCTGTCAACAGACTCTCCTTCCTCCCCTGACTTCTCTATGATGCTTTGTGAAATGAGTTGGCCACAGTCTCAGCTCTCCCTGGACCCTCCCTCTGTCCCTCTGGTCCAGGTCCCTGCATTCACCGCTCCAGGTGGTCTGGATGTCTGCACCTTATGGTGACCTCTGAACTGTGCTCCGGGAGTCTTCCTGTTCTGTTCTTGAGTCCCGCCGGCTGTTTGAGCTCTCTGGTGTTTCCATATGTGTTTTAGAGTCAATTTGTTAATTGTCGCTTGCCAAGGTGCTTCTTGGGATGCGTGAATGGATAGTGAAAGTGGGCAGTGGCTGACTGCTGTCTCCGATCCCGGTGGTGGGAAGCCAGATGGGAAGGTTTCACTCCCTGTGATTAACTCTCAGTCTTTACTGCTGAGCTGGAAGGCTCTGACACTCACTGCCTGATTCTCAAAGACGGAGTGATCCTGGGTCAGCGGAATGCATGGCGCTGTGCTGCATCTCCAGCCCTGGAGCACCGCTCCACTCCTTTGTATCAGAGATGAAGTCTCTGCCACCTCCTGGGGTGTTGGCTGCCTGTGGGGCTCAACAGTGAGCCAGGAACGTGCGTGGGTTGAGACCAGAATTCAAAGACCCCCTTCTGCGCCCCTTCTCCCTCCAGGATTCCTCTCTGCTCTCCAACCTCTGAGAGACCCCGGTCCATGCTCCCTTCAGACACAGTGCTGGGCTGGGGAGGGGGCTGTGCCCAGAGTTTTAACTTTCTACATTCCTCATACACAGTCCTGTGACTGGCCATCCCTGAAGCTGTGTTGGGAGAGATGTAGGAGAGAGAGAAAAGGAGGAGGAGGAGGAAGGGAGGAAGAGAAGGAAGAGGAGGAAGAGAAGAAAGAGGAGGAAGAGGAGATCCAGCTCTCCATCTCCCTGAGGTCCCTTTGCCTGGCCCCTGGCCAGCATGGTGGGGCTGCTCTTGGAGTCTTGGTGCCCACGTCTGCTGGGCATTTCAGCAGGAAGACGACCTCAGACTCAATGCAGGACAACAAAGCATGGAGAAGGAACAGCAGGGTGCCTTCCCTCCTAGTCTCTGGTCCTGTCCGCCTGCTGTCCCCTACTTCAGGTCCCCAGGCTGCTGTGAGTTGTACTCTCTCCAGAGGTTTAAATTCAGGCACTGGGAGGGAGTGGCTGACAAGCGTTTGTTCTGTGAGAACATTCTCTTCCTAACTCAGGTTTTCTAAAGAAAAATCTAGTGATTTCGGCACCCCAAGATCTACTACGAATGAGTTAGCTTTCTGCTTCCAGGGTTAAAAGTGATGAAGAAAATTCAATAAATGCAATTGGGCAAGAGCTGGTTTCTTTAATTGAAAAGAGTGTTAAAGAGTCATTCACTGGCTCTGCCTGTCTGTTCTGAGGAATGCTAACACCCAAATCATGTCACTTAGGAAGCAGAGAAAGCATCCATCCTAAGCTTGTCTGTGGGGATGAAGACCCCAGGGACTGGTTGCCAGGATCACACCCAGTTCCCGATACACCCTGCATTTAGAGAGATGCAGAATTAGCAAGTGAGTCAAGGCCTCTGTGCTGCCAAACATCTCTCCATTTAAAAGATCTTTTCAAAGTGACAAAATCGCCCTGAGGACATGTAAAAGTTAAAGTCAGGCGAACACAGGATGGATCCAGAAGGGTAGAGAGCTGAGAGGTGGGTTTGCCCCGACCACATCTGCAAGCCTCTCATGGTTAGCAATCATCAATTACCACCTACCCACGTGTGCTCGAACTCACACACGCACGCAGACGCACACCAACACTCATGAAACCATCCAACACCTAAACATTTCTAAATACAACGTTCATGGAAAGCAGAATGTAGTGGGTTGTTCAACTAATTAAACCATTTAACAGATAATAGAAAGCAAGTGCTCAGGACACAGATAAGCAACCATGAAGAAAAGACCCTCCTCCCTCCCCAAGCTGGGAACATGTCAAAGATAGAATTGGAGAGGGTCGCTGGAAACAGGAGCACAGACATTTGAAGCCTCAGCTGCCTGTGGACTGGCCTCTGTGCCCAAGGAGCGCCTGGGAGGCCCGCTGGAGGCTGGATCATTGATTTAACCAGTTTCAGTTCTGAGCATGGAAAACCACGAACACGATGCACATGTGTGCTGTACGCAGTGGAAACCACCATCCACTGCAAATAGGGAAATAAGCGTCCAGTTTATAAAAAGTCAGGATCACATTTTACTCTTTCTGCAATTTTAAATCTACATGTTCTGAATTGCTCTATTTTAAATAAAGCAGGTGCTCAGATGCGTCTAAAGGAAATGGGCCCCACTCTAAGACCCACTGCCACTCCCCCCAACACACGGCAAAATTTGGGAGAGAGGGTCGCCCTTCCTTCCATGTGGACCACTAAGGCCGGCTGGGAGGCTTCCGTGAATGTCCAAGGAGGGTCGAGAACTGGCTGTGAACTGAAATTCAAGGCCAGTCGAGTCAGCGCTCTGGTTCCGACTTTCCGACCTGGTGGAGCCTTTATTTAAGCTGTTAAAAAGAGGAACGATGATCTGATTCTCATTGTGGCCTTTTGTCAAAAGCTCATTGTTCCAGGAGTAAGAAATAAAATACCCACTCGGTGTCTAGGACACGGGGTCCAGTGACATCACAAAGAATCTCTGGACTCACGGATCCAAGAGAAGGCGGACCTTCCCCAGTGGTCATCTGCTTCTGGTGGTCAGAGGAGGCCACCAGAAAGACACAGAGTGGGGGGCAGCGAGGAGAGAGAGCCCAGCCTGGCTCGGAGGGAGGAAGCTCGCTCTTCCCTGAGGAGGGGGACATGAGCCAGGAACTGGGGGTGGGCCTGATGCAGCTGTGGGCTGGGGAAGAGAGAGTCTCCCGGGCACAGAACCACGTTGTCCATACCCAGGAGGCCCGGGGCCAGGGATGCAGCAGGCCCACACTGGGACTCTAAGGTCGCACATCCCTTGTGCATCTATGGCCATTTGCTGTAAAACACTGAGTGACCTTCATCTGTCAGGCTGTGCCCGGGGTCCTGCGCTCCACTAGTGAAGAGGCGGCCAGGGCTCTGCCACCAGGGAGCTGACATTACAGTCTCAAGCTTTACAGTGACACATTCCCAGATTAGCAGTTTTCTTGGCCAAGTAGAACAGTTAGGGTCTGGGAAACCCCGGCAGTTCTGGGCATGAAGAGCACAGGATTACCCAAGAGGCACAGCGGCCTTGGTCTTGCAGGTCTCTCTCCCCTTCCCACGCTCCCTCCCCACCTGGCCCCGTGCTGAGATGCACCTGTGGGTGTGAATGTGCTGCAGATGTGCCTTGCTGCTTCCCGCGGGCGGCATGTTCTCCAAAATGGAGCATCTACAGGTCAATCCACATGGCGACATGTGCACCTCACATTCACCCCTGGCCCAGCGCCCCGAGGTCACTATCAGGTGTCAGTGTCCCTCCAAGATGAGTGCTGCCTGAGGACAGCCCCAGGACAGCTGTGCAGGAGCCGAGAAGCTGCTTCTGAGTGTGTCCACACCATGGCATTGACGGAGCCACATAGGTGCACAGTGGCTGTCTGCTGGCAGGGCTGAGGTGCTGGAGCTCCGCACGCCAGGCAGTGCTTGGGACCCCAGCTCTCCGCGCTTGCTGCCCAGTGAGTGCACTGTGCCAGCCCTTCCCCACCCTGGTCTCCAGCAGGGCGAGTGGGGCTCCTCCCCTGTAGATCTTCAGCTCGAACCCTCTGTCCATTTTCCTAACAGTTGGAATTTGCTTTGTGTTCTTTTGTAAAAATTTATTTTTCCCCACATAAGTCTTTTGTGGGTGTTAGACACTGACGGTATCTCTCGATGATCACTTTTCTATTAACTTGCTGGGGCACCTTTATTCAGCAAAGCTCCTTCCTCCCTCCTCCATGTGATCTGCTCATGTCTTCTGCTGAGGTTTTCCTATAGTTTGTGGTTTAAATCTTTGTTTTTAGCAGGACCTTCACTTCCTAAGTCACAAAGATATTATCCAACATTTCTTTCCGTAATCTGCAGTTTTCTGTTCACATTTGGGGTTTTAACCAATGTGTAGACAGCTTATAATGTGTTATGGGGTAAGGATCCAGGCTTCTTCCTCCCTTCCTTCCTTCCTTTCCTTCCTTTTTTTCCTCTTCCTTCCTTCCTTCCTCTCTCTCTCTCTCTCTCTCTCTCCATGGTCCTCAGCAATGTGAGCCGGTTTCCCGACACCCGCTAGGAGCTGTAGCAGCTCCCATGCTTCTCACCCTCCTTCAGTGTGGCTGCAGCCCAGAACACACCTGCAGTCTCTGGCCAGAGGTTTGCTTCTAAACATGCAAAATTAACTCAATGCTGTGTCTCCTCCAAACGTTCAACTGCTGCTCAGACACCATCCTTGTTTAAGTTCAAGGAAACAAGGACTGCAGTGATAAAACCCATGCAGGGCCCTTCTGCCCACGATCCACATGCCCATGCCTGCTCCCCACTCCCCAGGGTCCCAGCGTCACCAGGGCAACACGTCACACATGCTCACGTCTGTGGCTTCCCGCTTCCAGATTTGGAATCAGCAGACCTGGGGTGAGACTTCGTTTTCCTATTTTTATAGTCCCAGAACCCAGCACAATGCTTTGTACTAAAGAAGCATTTGGTAATTGAGTCTATAAAACCATGCACTCAGTTTCAAGTGTGGGCAGGACAATGGAATGAGTAAATGGAGGAACTGGTATTCCTATCTGAATTAGGCACAGCTATGACTTCTCTTCTTTGTGACAGTGTGAAAAGAATACATGTTCAGTCAAAATCATACCATGTGTTTTGAATTTTGATCAGAAGGGCAAACAGCCAACATTCCACAGTGTGTGGCATTGCTCAGCTGTGAGGTTCAGTGGGCTAAGTATGTTAAATGCATTTTAACTTGCAATGTCTTCACTTATAACGGGTTTATCTGAACACAGTCCCATTATGGGTGGAGGCACATTTGTTCTCTAGGTCTTGGTGATGGGAAAACCCACCGAAAAGCCCAAGCCAGGAAAATAGAGAGACCCGGACCATAGTCCACTAATTAAAGACAAGGAAAGTAAACTTTAAACAACCACAATAAGCAACACGGTGTGCACAGGCAAACAAATTACGAAGCCTTGTCAAAAACCATGGAGCCCAGGAGATGATGAAATGACACACTTACGTGCCAACAACAAAAAAAGGCAGAATTCTATACCTAGCCCAAGAGTCCTTCAAGAGGAGCACTAGATAAAGATGCTTCAATACAAACAAAAGCTGAGGGATCCATTGCCAGCTGAACTACAATAGAAGAAATGTGAGGAGAGCTCCTTGGGCAGAAATGACTCCAGTAAGAACTCAGTTCTGAAAGAAGGAATCAGAAGAACTGGACTAATAAATAGGTGAGCAGATAGGAATATAAGAGCTTGAATGTTTTCTTGTGCTCTAATTTTCATAAAAGGAAAACTAATGGAGAGTCTCTTCTAAAATTAAACATGTTCTTACCATAGGACTTAGTAGTTCTAATCCTAGATATTTAATCAAAAACTTATGAACAGATGTGCACAAAAAGATGTGTATGAACACGTTCAGAGCAGTTCTATGACACACAGCCGGAGCCTGGCGCATGGTGGAGACTGTCCGTGGCAGGGAGCTTGGGTGATGGGGGCCTCCCTGACCCCTTCTGCCTCTCCAAGGCCAGCAGCCTGTGCACTGCTGTTCCCTCTGACCCACGAAGCGCTCAGCGACTCCCTCACTCCATGGCATGGTACACAGCAATGGCAATGCCTGAACCGCCGACAGAGCAGCGCGAGTGTATCTCAGATGCCTCGTGCTGAACAGAAGGAGCCGAGGAAAGGCCACGTGTTGTAGGATTCCAGCTACAGAAAATCCAGCCAGGCAAAATTGATCGATGTGGATAGAAATCAGAACACCCACTGCCCACCTCTGTGTCCACTGGTCCCGACCTCTAAACCTGGGGGTTCCCAGGGCTCGGGACTCAGCTCTCTTCTCTACCTACACGGGTGCCTCAGTGAGCACCAGCCAGGTGGCTTTCAGTAACAGGTCGTTCCTGCATCTCTTTTCTGGCCTGGCAGGCCCACTGAGTCCAGGCGTGGAATCCCAGTGCCCACTTCACCTATTCTCTGATGACCCATCGGCGCTCCCCACACCTCCTCTCTTCACTGTCCATCAGCAAGTCTGCCCACCCTTCATCTCCACCCAGCACCAGCCTTCTCTCAACCCCTCTGCTACTGCCATTCTGTGCCTCCAAACCCACCTGCCACCCCCAACTGGCATCCCTGGGCAGGCCTCCTGCTTCCGCCCAGCCCCCAGGGACCTCCTTCCCCTCCACAGCAGAGTGACTCTGTCAGGACAAAGGTGTGATCCGTCTGCTGTAGCTTAACCTCCGCGCTCTTCAGCTTCTTCCAGACGACCCCAGTGTCTCCCAAGCCCGACGCCACCTGACCTCATCCACACCAGCTCTGACTCCCCTCCAGCCACCTCCCCCCTTGCCCACCACCTCCTAACACTCAGCCTAAGTTCCCTGAGACAGGACCAGGTTCCTCAGCGCATCAGCAGCCCCCGCCACACCCAGCCAGCCTTGTGATGTGGCGTGATGAGGGGACATGCCCCACACAGGGCAAGCCTTCCGCGGTCTCAGCATCATTGTTTTCGCTCCCATTGTCATTAGCAGAAGGAAGATTTGAAGAGAAGGAAAAAGTGCCCCTGGCTTTGCAGGGGCGCCACCCTCTTCCCACCCCGCACACACCATGAGAGTGACACAATATTGCTACCCTTTGTGCATTTACGGGAGTGGATTCAGGTGGGCGATGCTAAGAGAAAAATCTTTAACCACAGCCTCCACGGGTGTCAAGCTGCAGTTCCTTAGCAGGCTACTGACTAAATAATATGTTGGCCCTCAGGCAAATATTCAAACTGAAAATCCTGCAGCAGGGTGCCCTTGTGTTCCCATCTCATCTCATCTCCAGTGAAGGAATGTTACAATTAGCAATTCAGAAGCCCTTTTACATCTTAGTAACCATGCATAAAAATTAATTCAAGCAAAACCCAATTTAGAATAATAATGGCATGCTTTCCTATGTCTCCTGCATCCATCCTGGCTTAGCCAGCCAGGAGAGCAGCTCTGCTGGAATTTACTGGATACAGCATGCTTTGCATAGCGTGGTTCTCTTCTGAGAGCGCTACTGTTTGTTTAAGCAAGAGAGAGACACCTAGGGGACCACCTTCCCTTCCCTCTGAGCTAATTTAAGGTGCAATAGCAGACCGGGAAAAAGTAATAAAGTGCTGTTTGCTGAGGGGAGGCGGTGGTGACCTTTGTTCTTTATGATTAGGTTAGATTTGAATGTGTGCTCTCCACCTGGTCTTCTTGCTCACATGCAGGAAAAAGTCACAGGTGACTAGGCAAGGCCACGAGGAGGAAGCGCCTCACACTGGGGCCGGCCACCCGCTTCCTTGGCAGGGAACCAAGGTCTGTCAGTCAGCTTTTCATGGCTGTGACCAAGATGCCTGACAAGAGCAACCTTAAGGAGGAAAGGCTTATTTTGGCCCATGCTTTCAGAGATCTCAGTCCATGGTCGCCCAGCTCCCTGGCTCTGGGCCTGAGGTGGGGAACATCATGGTGGAAGGGTGAGCCAGAAGAAATTTCTCAGCTTACAGTATCTGGGAAGTGGAAAGAGGAGAGAGAGAGGGGGGGGGGGGGGGGGGGGGGGGGGGGAAACACACCCCCCGGGGGCCCCCCCCAGCCCCCTACGTCCTTCGGCTGTACCAAACACCTACAGTTCCATCACCTCCCTGCACTCCATTCAGCACTCAGTGGATTAATCCACCAGTGAGGTCAGAGCCCTATGATCTTGTCACTTCCCAAAAGCCCCACCTCTGAAAATTGCTGCACTGGGGCCCAAACCTGAAGCACATGAGCTCTGGGGACATTGCAGATCCCAATCACAACTGAAGTCAACCCTCACTTCTCCCAACAGGGGGCCAAAGCCAGTCTTCCAAGTCACAGTGAGGGTGCCTGGCCACAAACACAGGCACAGCACGTGACCACACAATGGCTTTCCCAAGGTTCACCAAGGACTTTGAATTCTGCTGCTCACAGCAGCACCACCTGGGCCTAGGTCTCTCCAGGTGGCACAGGTGCATCCAGGTAACAATGTCTAAAATTTCCATTCTGGTGCTGCCTGGGTCCCACTTAGCAAGACCCGTTCAGCCTGGGTCCAAATCTCCACTGTGCCACCAACCGCTGTCTCACCTCCGGTGAGTCAGCCGACTCCTCAACAGCTATTTTCTCCCCGCTGGCCAGTTCGCCGCCTTGGCATGACACGGGGACTGGGTGATTCTCTGTGGTGGGGACGATCCTTCATATCGTGGGCTGTTTGGCAGAGTCCCTGGATTCTTTTCAGCAGAAACCAGTAGCACTTCTAGAACTGAGGCCCCCAAAAATGTCTACAAACATCGCCACACATCAAGGGACAGCATCGCCCAGACTGAGTCGCTGAACTGCGAAGTAGAGCGATGCGCTGCAGCTGTCCGTTGCAGAAATGAAGTGAGGCCAGCGCCCTGGAGGAGGGCGAGCACCACGGGGCAGAGACACAGCGGTCTGCGGCTGTGAGAGTGGACTTGGGGAGAGTCCAGGCGCAGAGTGAGCCCTTCCTCGACGAGAGCCCAGGAAGGTCCTCCTTGACTGATTAGAGAGCTGACTTCCTCCCACACCCACGAATACCACAGGGCCTGGCTTTGTCTCCAAACCCTCCCCTCCATTTTCACAATGAATGAGAGAGTTTGGTTCAGGCAAGACCAAGGCCTGGTTTTAGTCGAACATTCTTGACACGAGAGAGACACGTGAGGTTGCCGGTGTCCATCCGATGCCCCAGAGCAGCGTGTCCTAGAGGACTCTTCCCTGAGATACTTTACCGCCTTTTCCCACTTGTTTGGTGGACAGTCCTCTCTGCTTTCCTGCCTTGCCTTTTCCTTTTTTCTGTAAGTCCCAGCACAATTCCAAAGAGGTCCTTTGCATTCTCCCTTTAGTGAGGACGTGTTCACTGCTGGGAATCACTCTTTCCACCACCGGCGGCCACAGGGACCCCTCCTTGGACTTCCTCTTGGAAGGGAGAGGAAGGTTGCTGAGCTGCTCTGCCTACCCTTGATCCGGCGGGGCTTGAGTCGGGCAATGTTTTAATTATCAGCTATGAAGAAATCCATTCTATCAGTGCGCTTTTAAATTCCATGTTTTATTTTGACACAAAGGTTCCCATGGAGTTGTGAAAATCCCACGGAGCCACCTTGTGCCCTTGCATCCTTCAAACCTACAGGACAGTAGCACAGCCATGTCTGACTTCAGGGCAGTCAAATACGGAGCACTTGCATCACTATGAGAAAACCACACTGCGTAAGTGAGCCCTGCCATCTTCCTCCTTTCCAATCCCTGACAACCGTTGGTGTCCCCCATTTTCATGACCTTTTGCCATTTCAGAAAGTGTGGAGGTCAATTTTACGAGTCGCCCTGTCTGGGGCAGGGAATGCTCAGGTGATGGGCTGAGCATGGTTTCTGGGTGCCTGTGAGGGATTCCCGGGGGACTAGCTCTGGGCTGGTGGGCCAGCAGAGTGGGCTGCCTCCCCACAGGAGCTGCCTCCTGCTGTCTGCTGGGGGGACAGAGGAGGACGCAGAGGGGAGAGCAGCTCAGTCTGCCTGGCCGCGCCTGCCCGAGCGTGGGTGGAATCCTGCCTGTTTAGGTGACTTTGTCCCTGCTGAGACGAGAACAGCAGAGTTTATCTGTGGCTTTGCTCTCAGAGGTCTCCGTCCCCACGTGATGGACGCTGTCACTCTGGGCCCCAGGTGAGCAGGTTGTCATAGTGGAAAGGTATGGTGGAGGAAAGGGCTCAGGACGTGACAGGAAGCAGGGAGAGCTCTGCTCACTGGGGACAAAGTATAAACCCCAAAGGCACAGCCAGTGACCACCCCTCCAGCCACACCTCACCTGTCTACAATCACTACCAAGTTATCCCTGCCAGTGGGTTGGTCCACTGATTAAGACTCTCATAGCCCAATCATGTCACCTCTGGAAACCTTGCCTTGGCTAACACGTGAGCTTTTGAGGGACACCTTGTATCCAAGCCATGATGCTGCCCTTGGCTGGGATTCACACATCAGCTCCTGGCCCTCAGGCCTCCAGGTTGGGCCTGAACCATGCACCTTTGGCCCTCTCAATTCTCAGGCCTTTGGACTTGGGTGGGAATTTACAGCATCATTTCTTCTGGTTCTCCTGCTTTAAGTCCTGGACTTGAACCGCAGGGCCAGCTCTCCTGGATGTCCAGCTTCCAGCTTCCAGTGGCAGATTGTGGAACTTCTCAGTAATGGTGCCTGCCAATTTATATTCATTCTCTCTCTCTCTCTCTCTCTCTCTCTCTCTCTCTCTCTCTCTCTCGTTTGCATTCTCTATCCCCTGGATAACCCTAATACAAGCAGTGGAATCATTCTGCACATAAACTCTGGGATTGGTTCATTTCACACAGCATAATTCCCTAGAGATCCACACGTTACCAAAATGGAACTGAGTGAGTTGTTTTTAGGGCTGAGTGATATTTCATCCTGGGCAAGTGCTGGTGCGTTCAGCATTCGCCCATCGAGCCGCTGTGGCTCTTCCATCTAGAAACTCTCGTGCACCCAGCTGCCATGACCCTTCTTACGCAGGGCTCCTGAGCACACGCTTTCACTCCTGGGCTAAATGCCTGAGGGTGTGCTTGCTGGCCAGGCGGAGGCGTGTGCACGGCTGCCAGTGACCGCAGACAGTCTTCCAGAGGTTCCCACAGTGGTGCCTGAATGCCGGCCTCCCTCCTCCTTGCCAGCCTTGGTGTCGCCGCCATATGTAAATTAAAGTGAAAGTCCAGATTCCTCCCTTGGCCTCCATTGACACCTTGGAGGGTGTCCCTCACGATTATGGTGCCATGGTGGCACCTTCCAAAAGCCTCCCTGGCACCTCTCTAGCTGAGAGGGCAGCAGGTTGCATTACTGTTCCCCAAGTGATGCCCCCTCTGGTGGGGTGACCACCTCATCCCTGGGCCGTGGGGAAGTCCAGATAGTCTATTAAGCTCCTCCTCTATTGCCACACAGAAAATGAAAAGCACACAAGCTGTATTATGGCATCCGAAGTGTGTGTGTGTGTGTGTGTGGGTGTGTGCACATGCGGTGTCCAGGGTCTGCACCCCAGCTGGGCCTGGGGAAGGGGAAGCAGCAGGTCCACTCTGTCTTCTGGTGCAGACACCTGACTGACTCAGCAGGCTCAGCTCAGTGAGCCAGGTGGCCAGGCACACCCCATGCCCTAAACCGGGGGGACAGCTAACTTCTCTCAACTCAGTTCCCTCCTGTTAAGGGGTCCTCACAGAGCTCCCCTAAGTCATCAGAGGAAGAATGCACCAGGATCAAGGAAGGTCCAACATGGCCGCACCACTGGCCACAACCAACACCTCTGGTCTCAGGACACTTCTTCTCTTTGCTGAGCAGGTCTAAGGAGGCTCACGCTGTCGTGGGGAACACCAAACAGGACTTGGCTGTTCCCGCAGGGAGGTAGCCCTGCTCCCTGCTGAGGACCCCCTGGGAGAGGGGGCTCCTTCCTTCCTTCCTTCCTTCCAGGGAGGTGGCGTTGGAGGCTCACTGAGCCCAGGTGGCGGCAGCAGCAGCAGCCTGGCAGCCAGGGCAGGCTTGTGGTCTGCGCAGATCATCGCGCCTCCCAATGGTGGGGTGGCGGTGGCAGAGGGGGTGTCCGTGGGGAGCGTGTGTTCCTGCCTGGCTCAAGGCCTGCCACCTCACAGGACAGAGCACCTGGGGCCCTGCTGCCTTCAGCACAAGACCCAGTTTTCCCTTTTTTCATAGGAACATAAAGGCTGTGGCTATAAAACATGGAGAGGAAGAACCAAGGAGAAAGGGCCTGGGGTGAGCAGGGCGTTGGCGTCCAGCCCTGGCCTCCCCCAGCTGTCCACCTGGCAGTGCACCTGGCAGTGCACCTGGCAGGCTCACTGTGCCCTGCGTGCCCCACTTCTGAAAGCCAGGGGCAGGGCTGCCCAAACCCCCTCTGGCTTGCAAACCCACCCTGCCCAGGGGTCGCCTTCAGTGGAGTAACTGGGAAGGATCAGGTGAAAACACATTCCCAGCGGAGCTTGGAGATGTTCAGTGAGGTAACTGAGAAGGAACTGACAAGGACTTCCCAGGGCCAGTGTGTGCATGGCCACGTCCTGTGTTGGACCCTCTCGGGGTTGGGTGGAGTGTCCTGAGGTCCATGACCTAAAGGCTCAGTCCCCAGCCTGTTCCACCCCTGTGGGGCGGTGGAGGAACCTTCCAGACGGGGCTGGTGGAAGGCCTCTGGTGCTGTGGTAGCATGCCCTGGAAGGGAAGCTGGGAGCCTGCCCACCCTCTCTCTCTCACTTCCTGGCTGCCAGGAGGTGAGTGACCTGCTCATCATGTGTCCCCACCCTGAGGTGCTGCTTTGCTCCAGGCCCAAAAATGATGGACTGAAACCTCCAAAATCAATGGCTACAATAAACCTTTTCTTTTTAAGTTGGTTGTGTCAGGTGTTTCGTTACAGTAGCACAGGCCTTTGCAGAAGCTCTTAGGAAGAACCAAAGAGCAGAACAAAAAGAGAAAACTGAACTGTGAAAAACCAGGAGGAAAAGGAACACATCTCAAAGATGCTCCCTTCCCTGGCAGTCGCTCTGGGTTTTCTTCCCTCACCACACCCACATCCCAGCGTGACTGAACTTCAAGGGGCCAGCTGAACACTCACCCACCTGGGCTTCTGTCAGCGCTGGCCTCCGAGGAGCAATGGCCCTCCCTCGGCATCAGTCCCACACCTTGGAACAGACACTTCCCCTTCTCTTTTCTTTAAAGCGTCCTCTTCCCTCACATCCTGATAAGAAGAAACGGCTCGTTACATCGGGGCTGCTCTCAGCTCCTGTCTCCCGTACTCAGGCGGAGGAGTCTCCTCCCCAGTGTGGGAGCCTAGACCTGAGGACTGAGGAGCTGTTTCCACAGACTCGAGCTGGCTTGGCGGCCTGTCTGCTGCCCGCTCTGCTACGTGGCTGCGAGTTGGGAGGACATTAAAGGCTTTCCTTCTGATGGCATTGCACTCATTATTTTCAGAGGCAAAAATGTTGGGTATTGGTCTTAAAATGAAGAAAACCTGCAGGGCTCTCCCCATCCCTGGAGAGAAGACCTCTTCCCATGCATATGAATAAACCTTGGATCCAGACCTAGGTGCAGGCCTGAGGCGCCTGCGGCAGGATTGACAGCCGGCTGTGGCTCCTGCACTTTCCAGAGGGGCCAGGAGGGGGCGGGCCGGGGAGCCTTGGGATGGGTACCAGGCCTGCTGCAGATGACTCAGGTGTGCCAGGAACGGTCCCCTCTGCACCCCAGCCTCTCCACCTGAGGAAGAAATGAAGGTCCCCGTAGAACCCTATGGCAGGACTGGAGGATGGGCTTTGGTCACAGACTAGATCAAAGGAGCTGGGACAACTCGGCCTGGACACGGAGGCTTCAGGAGCAGCGTGGGATTCGACGAGACCGCATCACCCCCACCTGGCATCTCACGGTGGAATTCAGGAAAGACAGACCCTCTCCCTCCTGAACCAGAGTGGGCTGAGCAAGGCAAGCCTGGAGCTGCCTACAGAACCAAGTCAGCAGAGGAAGGTAAACCATGTCAGGAGCCATGGGAGCTGCGGTGTGTGGAGACAGCCATGCACCCACTAGGCGTGCCCCTGCATCTTGGCTGACGTGGCTGTTGTTCCTGTCGGTTTCTCTTGGCTTGAGTTGGTTCCTGGTGAGGTTTAGGGCTTTGTAGTCAGAGAGCTCTGCCCTAATAGATAGCACTTGGTGAAAACTGGTGAACAAACGCACAAGAAAGTCCCAGGAAGTCACACTGTGTGGCTAGTTTTGTTTTTATTTATTGTTAAAACTAAATTGTATCAGAAAAAGGGGCAAGGGGAAACAGGGACAAGAGAAAGAAGATAGAGCAGGACTGAGGGAGGCAGAAGAATAACAGAGGAGACAAAAGTTGCTGAAAACCTTGGCTACCATAGAAAGAAGCCCGGAAGTGTGGGCCAGAGGTGGGCGCAGCAGGGTAAGCCTTGGGCTGGTTTCCACTGCATTCCAGCAGGTCCTGGGAGGGCACCCGGGATCTGGAGAGGCAGTTCAGTAGCACCTTGGCCATTGTCAGTGGGATCCTGTGCTCTCTGTAAAGCAACCATTTCTCTGTTTCTTCTCTGGACATCAGCTCCCATGGGATCCATAGCCTCAGAAGACCATCTGTGTCTCCCCAAGCAAGGAAAACGACACCCATGCTTGTGCTGAAAAACACTTTCTCTTGTGACACATGCTTTACATCTACATTGGATGGATGGATGGATGGATGGATGGATGGATGGATGGAAGGATGGATGGATGGATGGAAGGATGGATGGGTTGTAGATGGGTGAGTGATGGATGAAAAGATGGATGTATGGAAGGATGGACAGATGATGAATAGATGATAGATGGATGATGGGTGGATAGATGAATGGATGGATGGGTGGATGGTGGGTGGGTGGATGGATGGATGGATGAGTGGGTGGATGATGGGTGGATAGATGAATGGATACAGGGTGGATGATAGGTGGATGAATGGATGGATGGGTGGATGATGGGTGGATGGATGGATGAGTGGATGATGGGTGAATGGATGGATGGATTGATCATGGGTGGATAGATGGATAAATTGGTGGATGATGGGTGAATAGATGAATGGACAGAAGGATGGAAAGATAATAGATGAAGAGATGGATGGCTGAACGTTGGATGGATGGAAGGAACATAGGTGGACAGATAAGTGGATGGATGGATGAATCATGGGTAGATAGATAAATGGGTGGATGGGTGGATGATGGGTGGATAGATGAATGGATGAATGAGTAGATGATGGGTGGATGGATGGATGGATGAATAGTGGATGGATGGATGGATGTTAGTGGATAGATGAATGGATAGAAGGATGGGTGGATGAACAGATGGATGGATCTCTGGGAATTCCATGGAGTTGTTCAGTATACTTTTAATTTGTACACAAATGATGCAATATTGCATATTATTCTGCTACTTGCTCTCATTTTTTATGAGGATGATCTTAAGATTCAGCAATGTTGCAATATGTGATTTAAGTCTGGTCATTTCTAAGTTCTGAAGTATTTCCTTGTATGAACACACTATAGTTCACTCGATATACTTCAGTTGATGGACTTTTCCCTAACATTTTTCTATCCCATGCAATGCATGCACACTCATTCTGCTATTCCATTTGCATGTGCGGACAAGTTCCTCTTGGGTAGAAGAAGATCCACAGTGGAACAGTGGAGCCACAGATGTGTGTGACCTCATTCTCTCTAGCCGTGGTGACTATCTCTCTGGAGATGAGGGGCTCATCCAGACTGCAGTGTGAGCGGATGGGGCAGATTTCCTTGCTCGCCAATCTCTGGTATCTGGTGTCATCAGACTCAATAGCTTTTCTCAATCTGATGCCCAGACACTGTGATGTTCTTTCTGAATGTTTTAATTTACTTTTGACTGATGCTTGTGAGATTGAGACTCTTTCCACAGCTGTGTTGGCCATTTCAGAAATTCCTATACTCTGATCTAGTTTTCTGTTGGGTCGCTTTGTATATCCTGGCTATTAATCATTTATTTCAGTTATATGCATTGACACTACCTTCTGTCAGTTTGGGTTTGCTACTTGTTTCGCTGATGGTGCCTTTTTCACACTAGTTTTATGTTCTAACTTACCAATCCTTAACTCTACGGCATGTGATTTTTGCATTTTGTTTACGAAAGCTTTCCCTGAGCCAAGGTCAAATAGCACTTCTCTACAAGTTCCTCTAATAACTTAGAGTTTGGTCCCTCCCTTCAGATTCTCAGCCCACTCAGACTGTGTCTTTGAATACCATGTGAGCTGGGGGTGTCAGCTGCCCCAGAACTCTTATTCAATGGTCTCCTTTCTTCTGTCTGTGCCACCACCTCTGCCGTATTTCAAATATCCATAAGCACAAAGACCAGTTTCCAGGCTGTGTCTGATGCTGACTGACATTTTCAACAGCTCAGGACTGGTTGGGAGACTTGCTTCTTCAGCAGGAGCTGTGATGATTGGCATGTGCTGATGGGAAAGGGCCCAGAGTGGGGCGGGCTGAAGAGGCAGGAGTGAGACATGGTTCCAGTGAGGACATTCCCAAGTAGCCCACAGCTGGCCTGCTGAGGTGGATGTTGGGAAGTAGGCCTATTCAAGGAAGAGGACCCAGTCTCCCAGGATCGTTTCTACATTTTTCTCTGAAAGATAACCAAAATGATCGTCACTGTGAGCACAGAAGGAGGGGCTGCTGGACACAGAAGTGAGCCTTGTCCTAAGCAGGGTGGGAGGTTTGGGCTGGTGATGAGAGCTCGCTGGGATTTGTGACTTCCTTCCAAACCCACTTGGAATCACAGCACCAGAGAAACACACAGCTTCTACACCCTAACCTCCCGATGAGCCAGTCGGTTCCCAGAGTCCCAGGTTTGACCATGTCCTTGGCACCTGTCTATGTGATGGTTGGATCTCAGTGTGGACCTAAACATCTCCTGATGTCCACTGTCGCGCCGCTTTTCTCTTTCCCATGTGGCACCAATGGGATGAGCGAATGGCGATGGATTTCTCCATCCTCGCATCAGGACGAGGCTGCCTTTTCCTCAAGAAGGTGACAGGGGCCAGCCAGGTCCTCAAGCCCTTGGGGGTCACCGTGGCTGCCTCTGTGTTTCCCATCCTAGAATAGGAAGAATAGTCTTGCTCCTCTCTGGCCAGGAGATGAGAAGTCAGTCACCACTTAGAAAGTGAGGACAGGGATCAAGCCCCTCAAAACCACACCCAGGGCAGGCTGTGCAGCTTGAGTGATGGTGGGAAAGGCCTTGAACCAGGAGCCACACGACGAAGATCCCCACTCTGGCGGTGACATCTGATGCTGCTTCGCATGGTTGGGGTATGACATTCATGGCCCATATCATCCCTGACTGGTCTCGGGTCCTGAAACTCCCTGCACCCCTATTATTGAGCTCCACACAAGACCTGTTAGGGTGGTTCAAGGCGGCTGGAGGGGGCAGGGCATCAAGCCGTTTGCACATACGCAGAGAAACATAGGAGCAGGCAGTCAGGCGCTGACAAACGACCCCTAAGGGTGCCTTGCAATCACCTGATGCTCCCAACCAATCCCAGGAGGACTCGGAGTCCTCATGCTTCCCCTCCCCCACCCTGGGTTATAAAAATGCTGCCCCATCCAGGGCCACATGTGACTTCTCCAGCCCAGCACCCTGGTGAACTGGCAAACCTTGCCCAACAGTTGTTCCAATAAAGCCTTTCTTTTTGGTTCACATCTGGCCTGTCTGTTCTCCGGTTACCATCGTCTGATCAGGCTACCCCAGTCTGATCTTACATTTGGGGCCCAAACCGGGAGTGTCTTTGGGCCTCCCCCATTGGGGTTGAGGTCCACACTCTCCCTCAGATGAACCAGGAGATTCCTGCACGGCTCTTCCTCTTCCTCTGGGCTGACAGAGGTGGGGTAAGTTCCCTTGCATTTCCCTTGGCCTTCCGGCTGCACTCTCCGTTATGGAGGTCTGTCCATAGTCATGCACGTGCCGCTGACCCCACCCTTTCCATTTGGGCCTGGTAGACTGGGGAGATGTCCTAGCCTCTGGCTAGCCCCCATTTTTTCCATTCTGGGCCCCCACAGGTCGAGGAGACGTCCTGGCCTCTGGCTCACCCACTTTCCATTCCTCGGGTGATCGTGACCAGAACTGGGGACGCTGCTTTCTGCTCCTGTTCCCTGCTGGGTGATGCCGAAAGGCCACGGGAAACACCAGGTCCTCCCTAGACCCCAAGCCTCCTTTGTGCTCTCTGTACCTTAAATTCACTAAATCAGGACTCGCCCAAGACTTATGCCGTAAGCAGCTGGTCTTTCACTTGACTGTGGCCTGTCCCCCTACGTGTTAGACAATGGCTCGAGATGGCCTCCAGAGGGAATCTTCGATTTTCAAATCCTCACTGATTCGGACAATTACTGTTGCTGGACAGAGAAATGGTCACAGGTGCCTTATGTCCAGGCCTTTGGGGGTCTGCGCTCTTGTCCCTCCCTTTGTTCTACCTGTTCTACTGCCCAAGTTCTCCTGGCCAGAGATGGTCCCAAACCCCTGCCCCACTGCTCTTCTGTGTTTCCTTCCTCCCTTGAAGATCCTCCCGAACTGCTCTTAGCTCCGCCCACCCGTCCTCCCCCTCCTCATCCAGGCCAAACTTCCTCCTCTTCTACGCTTACAGCTACAGCTCCTCCCTGTTCTCCTCCTCCTCAGGCTCCTCCTCCACCACCTGTGCCACTCCCAGGTCCTCCCGCTTCCACTCCCCCCAACTCTTCTCCCCCAGAGGATCCCTCCTCCTCCTCCCTCCTCTCCTGTTAGTGCTCACACCAGATATCATCGGGCCCCTCCCCCATCCAACTCGGAGCTCCTTTGTCCTCTCCAGGAAGTAGTGGGTGTGAAGGGCATGTGCAAGTCCACATCCTCTTCTCACTTCAGGACCTTGCCAGATCAAAAAGCGCCCAGGGTCTTTCTCTGCTGACTTTAAGGAATTCAGATACCTTTCTCAGGCCTACAATCTCACCTGGCATAACGTTTATGTCGTTCTTTCCTCCACTCTCACCCCAGATGAACAGGCCCACATCCAGCAGGCAGCACAAGATCATGCTGACCAAGTCCACCTAACAGACATAACCCTCCCCACAGGGGCAGCAGCAGTCCCAACAACTGAACCAGGTTGGGAATACCAGAACACCAGCAGGGTTGCCGCCATTGTGCCGTGTGATCCAATACCTCATCGCGGGCATGCAGGCAGAGCCCAAAAAAGTGGTCAACTTTGATAAGTTGAGGGAAATCACCCAGGATCCTGATGAAAATCCGGCCTTATTCCTTAATCGTCTCATAGAGGCCCTTACCAAGTATACTAAACTGGACCGTGAGTCTCCCTCTGGGGCAACAGTGCTAGCAACCCACTTTATTTCTCAATCAGCTCCTGACATCAGGAAAAAAGCTCAAACAAGCTGAGGAGGGCCCTCAAACCCCTATCCAAGATCTGATGAAAATGGCCTTTAAAGTCTATAATGCCCGAGAGGAATCAGCTGAATTGGCCAGGCAGAAAAAGGTGACTCTCCAATCCCAAGCCTTGGTAGCTGCCCTGCGGCCTGCGGCTCTAGCGAGAATTTCAAAGGGGGACCAGTAATCCTTTCTGTCAGGGGCTTGCTTCAAGTGGGGTCGCGAAGGACACTCAGCCCATCAGTGCCCAAACCCAGGGCCCCATCCAGGTCATGTCCCATCTGCAAACAAGCAGGACACTGGAAGAGGGACTGCCTGGTGGTTGGCCCCTCCCCAGCACCTCCACACACTGCATGACCAGCCAGGCAGTCCCTTCCCCTGAGCTGCTGGGATTCACAGAAGACTGAAGGAGCCTAGACTTGAGGACCCCCATCACCCTTGCTGAACCCAGGATAATGCTCCAGGTAGCAGGTAAGTCCATAACTTTCCCTGTGGACACAGGGGCTAACTATTCTGTCTTGCTTGACCACTCAGGATCGTTGTTTCCTTTCCAGGTCTCTGTTACAGGTATTGATGGGACACCCTCCTTCCCAAAAATGACAGCAAAATTAGCCTGTACCCTAGAGGGACACCCTTTCACACACCATTTCCTGGTCATCCCCTCCTGCCCAGTTCCCTTCCTGGGCAGGGATGTTCTCCAATTCCAAGAGGCAGTAGAGGCGTCTGCCGCCTCCCTGGCATCCTTACAAAGACAAATAACTTCTGTTGCCCAAGTTGCTTACAGAACCATTGACACTAGATCTCCTGACGGCAGACAAAGGGGGAACATGCCTCTTCCTAAGAGAAGAATGTTGTCACTACATCAATGAAACTGGTCTGGTGGAAAAGAATGTTGAAACCCTCAGACAGCTGAGTGAAAGACTCAAGAGCAGCAGTCGATGGTCCCTGGCCAGGATGGCTGAGCTCCACTCTTGCCACCTGGCTGGCCCCCATCCTCACTCCTGTGTTAGTGGTAGGACTCCTACTAACAATCACTCCATGTCTGCTCAGGTTTGCCTGCAACTGAGTCAGCAATGTTGCCTGAGTCACCGTCAACCAGATGCTCCCGTGCCTGTACGGCCACCTCCCCACCAACCCTACTTCTGAGCCCTTCCCCATGATGCCCCCTGAGAAGCAGGAAGTAGCCAGATGGACTCCGGTGCCCTATGTCATCAAAAGGTCGGAATGTTAGGGGGGTTCAGGGTGGCTGGATGGGGGCAGGGCATCTGTGCAAGCTCGAAGGAGCAACCGATCAGGTTCTGTCAGACAACCCCAGCCAATCCCAGGAGGACAGGAGTCTTCAAGCTTCCTCCACCACCTCGGGTTATAAAAACGCCGCCCCACCAGGGCCAGGTGCGATTTCTCCATCCCAGCACCCTGGTGGACTGGCGAAGCTTGCCCAAGAGCCGTCCCAATAAACTTTTCCTTTCTGATTCACATGTGGCCCGTCTGTCCTCCGGTTACCATGGTCTGATCAGGTTGCCACAGCCCGATCTTACGAGGCCTATCTGCGATGCTGTCGCCCTTCACCACGGCATGTAAGACGAGTCCAAATTCTCGGACATTTCTAACAGACCCTGTATATTTCAGCTCCCGTGAAGCTGAGGGCTGAAGGCAGCCTGGGCAGGTGCATCCGTTCTTTCCCAGGATCCTTCCTCCTGCAGCATTCCTGAGCCTCAGCTGAGCTGGTGGCACCTCTGCTGGCGACAGGCATTCACCTCTAATGGTCCAGGCCCTGGGCAACAGGAGCTTCTGATAAGCATAACCCAAAGTCCAGGGCGGCAGTAACCAGGGCTCTGCTGGACCAGCTGCCACATGCCCCAGGTCCCCAACACCTAAGGAGGTGATGAGTGTGCCATCATGCTTTAATTCACACGCTAAAGGACTATTTCATCGCTTCTCAGTCTTCAGAACAGCTGCCTTTTGGATGTTTGCTGAAAAGGTGAGAGATCTGAGGTTTGTTTTGAGTGTGATATGCAGCAGTTTCCGTCTATTGCCAAACAGCTCTTTCTATTGGCAAACTACAATCAGCCGTTAAAGTAAAGAAGGGCACACCTGGAACAATGTCGAGAAGCCAAAGCCTTGGCTTCCCCTCTCAGCAGGGACAAGAGCTCTCAGGGAGGAGCAGGTACAACAGCAGGCAAGGAGACGCACATTTTCAGCTCAGAGGAATGTAGGGAAACCCCCAGGAAGGTGGCCTCCTTCCTCCACCTCTCACCTGCATCCAGAGCCCCTTTTCCATTAAAGGTGAGTAAAGCACATTAACATGTAAGTGATTCTGCAATCTGCGCAAAGTTCTGGAATCTTGACATTCAGCCACAGTGCACTCTCAGAGAAGCACGAGCATGAGAAGTGCCCATGTCATCTGCTCCTTCAGGCAGAAACGTCAGAGAGGGTAAGTGTGGCCAGGCACAAGCAGCATTCACAAGAGCAGGCAGGCCCCCAGGGAATGGGCCCTGCCTGCTCCGTCCAGTGTCCAGCACTGAATACAGCCAAGGTGGGCTTGGGAGCAGCCCTACCTGCCCATCTCCCTCCTTCCTCCCTTTCTGGCATTCAGGGTAAGACGAGGTTTCTGAAGGAGCCTGTTCTCCAGGACCTGCCGTCCCCAGTAGGAATGAATCAGGGTCGCAGGCTCCACAAATAGAAAGAGAGTAAAAGCAGGTCAGCGAGCTTGGGAAGGCTGCATCCGCCTCCTCTCTCTGCACTGCCTGGTGGACGACACGGGCACCTGGCAACCTCTGTTGACCCCGGTTTCCCTGCTGGAATGCGCAGGTCATATTCCTACCAGTGGGATCACTGCAGGGTTGAATTAAGAAAGGTGCAAAAATCACTTGGCCTAGGTTTTGGCACACAGTAGGTGCTTGAAAAGTGCTTGCTGCCATGCTTCGTGTCCTTTGCCAGTTTCCCACATCCAGGAGCCCTGTAGGATTGGGGAGGATTTATTTCACCAGGGAACACTACTTCTGTTCCAAAGTGGACCCAGGCACGCCTCGGACATCTGTGAGCTCTATCAGGAAATGTCTAGTTTCCCCGTGCACATAATGTGGTGCTCACTCCGCCCTGGGGTCTAGGACGTGCACAGTGCACAGTGCACAGTGTCTCAGGCCAGTACTCCCGCCTCAGTTAAAAATGCTTTCCTGTGAGCAAAGCCAGCAGTCCTCTGAGCCCTCAGAATCGTCTGTGCATGCGTTTGACTTGAGGTCTTAGGAACTGCAACTCAGGGAGGTCTTAGTAAAATGGAGAGAGTGCCCCAAAGAGAGAGCAGGGGTCAAGTTCAAGGAGGCCAACAGCACAGCACAAGGTGGTTCAGGAGGAGTCACAGGCAAGCGCTCCACGAGCCACGGCTGATGTATCCGTGGCAGTCTGTGGTCACAGTTTCAGGGCCACCTGCATCGAGGGCTGCAGGAACTCCTAGAATGAGCCGGCTGCTGTCAGGGGGCTCCGTTGAGAATGCCATTTGACCAGAGCAATCCCAGCTTAGGGAGAGCTTGGTGTGACTCCAGCTGTGGGGTCCTGCCTGGACATCAAGCCTGCCGATTATGGGGTGGTGGTCGGCGAGGGCTGAGGCGGCCACAGCGGTCTCCAAGGCGGGAAGCTCGCTGCCTCCACTGATGCTCCTCTTCACAGAGGATTTCCCTGTGATGCCGTCTGACAGCATCACCCACAGCAGAACTTTCAAACTTGGAACCAGCCCTCTCAGACCTCAGTGCCGCTTTCCAGCTAAGGAGCTGAGTTTGCGTTCTGTTCTAAATGCTTCTAACACTGATGTTCTAATACTTTGTCACCAACAGTGTCCACAGCGGCTTCCCCAGGAGTGGACCAGGGAGCAGCCCCTCCCCTGCCGAGGTCTCCTCCTGGAGAGGAGGGGTCTCCTCACCCTGCTTCTCTGCCGTTTCCACCACACCCGCAGTGATCCCCTCCACCGAGGCCTCGAGCCCCCGGTCATTCACCAGGCTGGGAATCAACTCCTTCCAAGCTCCTGTATGTGTTGGTACTTGGCTTCACCCATTGAATCACAAATGTCTTTAATGCCACCTAGAACAGCGGGTCCTCTCCAACGGTTCTCAATCCACTCTGCCGAGATCCATGAGGAGTCAGTCTGTGACATTTGAAGCTTGAGCGAGTGTATTTCTTAAATGATGTGATTTGGAGTCAGAGTCACTTTTGCTCTGTGAGTTACAGTCTGGCTGATGTGCTCTTAGGGACAAGAACGTCACCACTGTCATCGTGCCCTTCCATCAGAGATTTGGGCTCTCCAGAGCACAGACAGAGCGGAGCTAATGAAATTCTCAGGGCCTAGGATTTTCAGTGTGGGCAACTGGCTTCACGCCACAGCTGCACGAGCCCCTGGGGTCAACCTGAGCCTGAAGCTCTGAAGCCAGGCACTGACTTGTCCTCTAGAGCTATGACAGCCCTTGGTGGCGTCTCCCTCCTACTGAAGGCTGTTCCTCCTCCGCTGAAAACCTGCTGCTCAGCGTGGCACCTCCACAATCTCCGGCTGCAGCTGTGACCTCCTCACTGCTGAGGGGCCTGCAGACCCAGGTGCAGAGGCAGCTCCCGGCCCCAGGCCTCTGAACAGCCTCTGCCGGCTTCAGATGGTCCTCTGCAGCCTCTGCTCCCTCTTAGCCTCCCCAGGTCTGGCTAGGGCAAGGTCCTGCTCTCGAGCAGGCTTGGGCTCCAGGGCACTTCGTGGCTGC
Organism: Glaucomys volans; assembly: GCA_020662805.1. Lineage (NCBI taxonomy): Eukaryota > Metazoa > Chordata > Mammalia > Rodentia > Sciuridae > Glaucomys > Glaucomys volans. The sequence continues at coordinate 70,544 of JAJEJO010001923.1, forward strand.
TCTGCCCTCCAGTCAAGGCCCTACAGCTCTGCCCGCAGCAGTAATGGCTCTGCTTCCTCATGGCCCTGTGCTCCCTGGAGTGGCACCTTCCATTTCCTTCAGGACCTTTCCCTTTGCACCCACTGCTGGTGCCAGTGGCTGCTCTTGGCCTTCCTGGCTTTCCTCACTACGCTCCGCCACTTCCAGCTGTTGATTCAAAGGAGAGCCATGAGACTGCTCCTCTCATTTGAGCACTGGGGTCATTGTGGGGTTGTTAACTGGCCCAATTTCAAAATCATCCATCTCAGAGGAGAGAGGCCCGAGGAGAGGGAGAGAAAGGGGGTGGAGTGGAGCGGTGACAGCGCAGATGGCACTTCTCCATGAGGTTCGTCCTTGGGTGCACCCGTGGTGTCCCAGGACCATTACCGTCGATCACCATGACACACATTCACTGATGGAAGTTTTGAAACTATGCAACGCAACCCAGAGACGTGGAGTGAGCACACACAGCTGGGAAACGCCACGGACTTCCTCAGCACAGGCTGCCCAGCCCCCGAGTATACAGAGCTGCATCCTTGGCAAACAACACAGCGAGCAGCTGGAAACCAGGCTTGTCTGCACACGGCTCCCGTCACGCCGGCCATCGCAGGCCCTTCGGTGCATTGATTCCTTAACATACAGAGGTTTTGTTTCAATCAGAGAAGGTCACTCGCACGTGAACAGTTTACGCACAGTGCGTGATGGAATGGAGGACGCCGCAGAGGGGGCGGACCTTTGCCTCTGCTTCTCTGCAAGGTAACGAGAAACATTAAAAATGCATTTGGCCCTGATAGGCGGAATTCATTTTAACTGGCATAAGTAGGACAGATGAGCTATTCAGATGTCTGAAGAGCACCATGCAATGAAATATTGATCATCCTCTCATGACTCTGGCAGGAGGGGCCGATAATTTGTTTTCTCTCGGCATTAGAATTTGGTGGCACCAGTAATGAATTATATATGGCCGGCTCATATCCTCACCCAGTTTTATTTACCTATAGAGTCTGAAACTCATCTATCAAAGTTTAGAGTGGGAAGAGAGAGAGAGCTTTAAGTTCATAATCTTTAAAGATTTCTGCATTGATAATATGCACTTTCTTTGGCTATTGGTGGTCAACAACCTATTTTTTTAAAGTCTCCTAGGATTATTCAACCATAATAACTGTTTATTCATAGTGCCTTTCGTTTTAAAATTCAGAGATACTTGGAGACTGGCTGCTTCTATTATTTGCCTTTAAAATGAACCACGGAGGGTTTGACGCTGCTGAGCTGGTGGCACTGTGGGTGAATCCTCAGCAAGAGGAGCTCCGCGCCTTCACAAGGAGGAGACTGCCGTGCAGATTTAATTTCATGACATTGCTTTGGAAACCCAGAATCAGTGGGTTTTTCCTTTCCTGCAAAGAAAACTCATCTTAGGATGATAGACCCTCCAGATCCCCAAGATGTAATATGTGGATGCGGATGGATTTCGTTACTTTTCTCTCCGGGGAGCTGTGAAGCTCTCTCTCCGAGGCTGGATTTCCAATGCATGTAAAGGTGAATTCTCAAGTAACAGGACTGAAATCCCTCTCAGGCGCCGGAAGCTCCACTCTGCAGCTGCTCCGCAGGCAGCCTCCCCAACACCCGCACCATCCTGAGCGCCTCAGGGTCTCGTCCCTTTGCCCCTGCAAGCAGGAGTCCTGGGTCCCCAGGTCACATGTGTACATTGCCCTGGGAGGTGTTGGCCTCTCCCCTGTGGCTGTGATCCTGTCTGAGCGTGCGAGTGTGGCGTGGAGGCTCTGGGGCAGAGCCACAGGCTGCAAAGCCCTCTTCCAAGTCAGCCTTCCTCCCGCAGCATCTGCAAGGGCACGCCAGCGTCACCAGACAACATCTGGCACTCAATTGCAATCCCGAGCACTGCTTCCTGGCCCACTCACACCTGCCCCACCCACAAGGACCTCAGGTTTCCTGCCTGCTGAGAGGGTCTCCAGCACGTCCTCTTTCTCTGGTCAGATGCCTCTCATGCTGGACCACCAGCCCTGCTCAGCCTCACCTCCTGACCTCCTGCTGATGCTGCAGCCGGAAGAGGCCCCTGCACCATGCTCGGCTCCTCTGATGGCCTCCTGCCTTCTGACCAGAGAGCAAAATAAGGACGTTGCCCTATAAACCCCTCGTGGCTTCCCCGAAATTCAGAATCCTCATCTGGCCCTGGGTCTACCTGTCCGTCACTTGTCTGTCCACCGGCCTGTCTGCCTACAGAGTCCCTGCCTGTCTGGGTCATCTCGTTGGTGCACTTCTCTTTCTTGAGTCCCTCCTCGGCCGCAAATCAGTCCTTTTTTCTGGTGCCTTCTCCCCTCACCCCTTCCTTTTTCTCCCCCCGAGTTTCACACTCCACATCAACCCTCACCCCAGGGGCATGACCTTCTCCGGGGCACCGACAGCCCCTCTCTGAGCATTGTCTAGGTCCCTGGCCCTCCTAGAGGTCCCTTCACCTGGTCAACATTGGACTCCCCTGGGGTTGGAATCTGCAAGACATCAGGGCCTGCCATGTCCCCTGTTGTGCCCTGTCCCCCCCCCGCCCCCTACAATGCCCAGATACAGCACAAGCTCCGCACACGAGCCCCAGATGAAGCACAGGTGCCCTCTTCACACTGACCTCGCCTAGTCCAGGCTACCAACCACTCCCAAGAGAATCCAGAGGCAGACTCCTGGCCAGACTTATACTAAAATCCACTGTTGGCCCAACGCGGGTTCAAAAGTGACTCAAGCTCTACCAAGAACGAAGCCTCGGAGCCGAACAGCCCCTCACCACCTGAAGGGGGAGTGGGCGGGGATGAAGGCAGAGACGCCGTGTTTTCTCACCCAGAGGATATCTCACCCGCAGCCTTCAGAGACGTGCCCCAGCTGGCCCGTCCCTCCACATCTGCTGGGTCATTGCATGACTGTCCCCAAGCCCTCGAGTGAAGCCATTCTGAAGGCTTTCCTCTGGCTTGCTGAACCCTCACGGCCTCAGGCCGGGACTGCTCCCAGTCCTTCCCCCCAAACCTGGGGTTTCTCTCGCAAGACTTCATGGCTCGCTGCCCTCCCAATGCTTCCTGTTCAGAGGAGGCAGCGGGAGCTTGGACTGCCACATCCCCCTAATCCGCCAGGCCACCTGGGAGAGGCTGCTTCTCGTCTGAGCCAAAAGCATTTCATCTGTGACATAGGAACAGCCTCATCACAGGGACGAGCCTCACCTGGGCCTTCTCTACCTAGAAGGACCTCAGCCCCCTGGCTCCAGCGCCATGATACCCACCACACAGGCGAGGAATCCAGGCTCACGGAGGGACTGGAGCCAAGATTCCCCAGGAGCGAAGACGGTCTTCTAAGCTGCTGCGTGCTGCCCTCTCAGACACTCAACCCACAGAAAGTGAGTTCAAATCCCACAGAACGCAGCTTAGCATCTGATCCCTTCACCAAAGCACCCACTCTGTGGGGCTGCTGAGAGGTTACAAAGAAATGGGAGCACAAGACCCAGCACACCGTGGGTGTGCAGTGACTGATCGTGGTCATCATGGTTCCCGGAAGCAGGGAGACTCAGGGACCCTGGGTCTCATCAGTCCCAGCATTTAGATGGGAAGGCAGCATCCAGTAGGGACCTGAATGCCCCCCACCTTGGAGGACAGGTCCAAAGTGAGGGAGGGCCACGCTTTTTCAGCTGGAGTCTCTTTACAAAGGCAGGAAATGTCTAGAACTCAGCCCAACTTGGAGGAAAGGAGAGGCCAGCAGCCTCAGAGACCAGCCTGTAGGGGAGGCAGCACTGGGGGCAGGAGGCTCGGGATGTCATTTCAAATGTGTATGACAATGGAAAAGAGGACGGGCATGCCAGCCTTGGAAGTATGCAGGAAGGAAGAGGACGAGGAAAGCAGCCCCCTCCCAAATGGCCAGCTCACCCAAGTGCCAGGCTGGTGTTCTGTGTGTAGAACAAAACCAGCTCTTTCCAGAAGGACCAGGGTGAGCCCATTGCCTTTCACAGATGCGGTGCAGAGGGGACAATGGTGGCTCTGCCTGCTTCCCTGGCACGTGGAACCAGCTTGTGCCAGGCGGCCACGCCTTCCAATCCAGAAGCAGCCCTGGGCCCTGGATGGCATCTTCCCCAGGTGCCACTCGCCTTGCCTGCCCACCATGCCAGAGAAAGGGGGAGTCTCTCCCCTCCCTTCAGACATGCCCAGGTCCAGGGGCGTGTCTCCCACGCACCCATTCACCGCCAACACACGGAGTTTGGGCACCTCCAGACACTATGGACTCAGGGCATGGCTTTCCATTTCACATCTTGCTTGGAGCATGAGAGATGACCATGTCCACGCAGGCTACGGGGACCTCAGAGTCAGATGGCTGGCTCATCTCAGCACCTCCTGGCATGGCTGCCCTTGTCTGCCTTCATGTGTGTGTGCCCCGTTAGTGTCCAGCTGCTAAGACACACAGCCAATTATGGGCCCGTGAAGAATGTAGGTGTGCTGGGTGCAGGTCAGATCCCACCTCCACCTCCACTGGGCACTAGGAGAGCCTCCTGTCATCCATCCTCTGCTTACGGAGAGGTTCTCAAGGTTGTCCATGAGACATGTGCTTAGATGTCCCTACTGAAATCAAGGTCTGGGAAGGAGACACCTGCCCACAGTGAGCACGGGGGCCCAGGCTGCCCGGCATTCAATGGTGCTCTGGCAGGCGGCCTGCCCCTCCACCACGGTGTGGCACAGTCTTCCATTGGCTTCTGAGAGTGTCACCCGGGGGTCCCCAGGTGAGCTCTGCAGGATGTGGTTGCACTTGTCCCCAGCAGGAGGGCACTGGGCCTGGTGTTCGGCCAGAGTCCCAGCAGGTGGCACTGTTCCCTCTGACTTCTCACCATTCCCAAAGAGGGGCAGCTGGGTGGGAGGGGGCAGACTTGGTGGGGTCCTCCTGGGGGCAGCCGCCTGGCCCAGACAGGAGGAAGGAAGGGGCCCAAGCGCAGCACGTGTCCTGAAGGCCGGATCCCCAGTAGCTCCTCCCGGTGGCCAACAAACGTGCTCAGAGATTTGCCTGAGGGTGAAGGGCATTCCATCAGGGCCCCCAGGGCAGCTTGTTTTAGAAGATCCTGCCCCACCAAGGCTCTCCAGGACTCTGATGCTGACCCCACCCCTGACAAGAGAACCTCCACCTTGGCCTCCATCTCCTGAATGGCGGCTCCGCATACGGATCAAGACGTAAATGGAAGCCTCCTCCCACTGTGGCGAGGGGACAGAGGAGGCATCTCCCGGGAACGGCCGCAGGTCCAAGTGATGACAGCACTTGCCACGTTCTTGTCATTGTCATTGCTGTGGTTATTACGCCCCTGCTGTCTGTTCGCAGGGGCCGGGTGCTGAGCAGACCCAAGGCAGGCAGTGCAGACACCATGGCACCGTCTTCGACTTAAGGAAATGCACAAATAGTTTTTCCAAGAAAAGAAATAGACATTACAAAAATATCAAAATAACCAAGGAGGTTATGACTCAGAGGAGGGGTGCAGGTGGTATTCCACAGAGAGAGCCCTGGAGGCCACAGAGTCACACAAACCTGCGCGAGGAGGGGGACAGATCTATCCAAGGTCGGTGCAGAGGCCTGAGAAGGATCCCTGCAACTGGGAAATGGAAGGCGAAGACCAAGCCTTCCACTCCAGAGAGACTGAGATGCACCTAGAGCCGGCAGGGGAGAGTCCTGTGTGGCCCCAAGGCTGCCAGTCCCCCTGGGAAGACTTCCCTTGTGGGCCTCTGTGGCCCCAGGCCCATCCGGTGAGGCCTGGAGAGAAGCAGCCTCTTCCAGCAGCTGGTGCTGCAGATTCCGGAATCCTCCCTGTGCATCGGTGAAGGTCAGCTTCCTGCAGGTTCAGGCCAATCCTGTGGAGGGGGCAGGGGACATGGAAAGGGACGGGAGGGGTGGGGCAGAGGGGAGGAGAGCCCAGCCTGCAGTGCGGCACACCTTCTTGATTCCTGTCTCCCCTGATGAATAGATTTAGCTAACTCCTCAGGCGGGGGAGCCGCAGAGGCTTCTGAGCTCCAAGTGGGGGATGGAAAGACAGGCAGCATGGATGGGAGGTGGGGAGCTCGTGAGAGGGCCAGGGGGAGGCTGGTCCAGGGACACAGAGCCAATGGCTGCAGGTGGAGGCAGCCAGCTTGAGCACAAGAGAAGCCCTGGCTCCTGAGCTGAGGCTGAGTGAGGCTTGGCTGGGACCTGGGCAGTGTCCATAGGAGAGTCCAAGGTCTCCTGCAGCACTCTGCCTGGCCCTCCTCGTGAAGTCCGTCAAGGAGACCATCAACCCCGCTGCTGAGAACCCACTTCCCAATGCAGCCTCTCCTCCAGGTGACAGGGAGCAGCTGCTGGTCCCACCCGCCCCTCACTTTCCCAGAGCCCCCAACAGGGACAAACTCACGTTTACTGGAAGAGCTTCTTCAAGTCAACCCTACATTGACTAGTATGTAAAAATTGACAAATAGAATGCTTCTCTACTTTTAAAAATACAGCATTTTTTAACAATATATATAAAGTTATAGATCTGGTATTAACAATTAAAACTTTTTTCCTGATAAACATTATAATTGTTACGTGCTTTTCAAAAAAGTGTCTTGTCCCACACCTCCCCCCGACCCCAGAAGCCCACGCGCACCCCTCCAACTCTCAGCAACACGGGAGCCGGAGCTCCGGGGGCCTGCTGGGCCGGTGGAACGGGGGACGCTGGCGCAGGACACGCACGCCTCTCTGGTGCACCCGTCCCTGCCGGCTCACCCTGTTTGCTCCTGTTTCTGTGACCTGTGCCCTGGACTGTTTCCATTGTTTTCGGTTGACATTCCCAGGCCTCTGGCTGGAGCGTGCGGCCTGAAGGGGGCGCCCCACAGCCCTGCTGTGGCCAGTGCCCGCAGAGCTCTCGGCCTGCGGCAGGGTCCACAGAAGGGCTTCGTGCAGTCCCTGGAAGTGCACAGACTTCAGGCTTCCTGTTGGCCTCGGCTGGAGGCTGGAGGGGAGCACTCCCCTGTGCAGACCGAGCACAAGGGGAACCGCAGCGTGGGGAGAGACCTCGAGGTCATCCCCAGGAGGCCCACTGCCCTGCCCGCTGGCGGGGCTGGTCACGTTCTCCCCATGAAACGCCTTGGCTGTTCCAACACTGGGGTCATTTCAATTCCAAACGACAGAATCTATAGCAATTATTTTAAAAACAGCTTCTATTTTGAAAATAAAGTGAGACCATCCAATCCCCTTGGGGCTGCTCTGAAATTAATTCACTCCTTTCAAAGCACAGTGTGAGGCCTTCAGAGAGAAACAGGAGCGGCGAACCCAGGACTCTCAAGATGACCAGTCCTGGACAGCTGCACGCTGCGAACACCCAAGCGAGCAAGAAAAGTGCGTCTACCTGCCCGGAGTTATCGCCCCGCCCCATCTCCAACACCCACGATTGTAACAGCTCAAGTTCTCAGGGGAACACTGATAGGACAACTGAGACCACCTACGTGTGACGAGATTTGCAGGAGGGGGAGGGCAGAAGGGAGGGTCGTCCAGGCCCAAGCTGCAGCCAAGAGCAGAGCCTCTTCAGCTTCTCCAGCATCCCCAATGCCCTAGCCACCCCTCTGTGGCCCTGCATCCAGCTCACAACCCGACCATCCAGAAGCAGAAGCGGCTCTCCTTGCACTCCACCCTCCCACCTGAATGCCTCACATAACCCCGCCTCTCTCACCTGCAGAAAGGTGGCTTCCAGGTTGGACAGGTGCACCTTCCTTCCCCAGTGTTTCACTATAAAAATGTGCTTTTAACTCTGGCCTAGTGGACGTATTTCCAGCTGCCACCTAGTTTTGCAGCTGGATGGGAATGTGTCCCAGGACCTGGTCCTTCTCTAGCTCACATCCTGTATGGGGTCCTCAATCCTTTAATTTCAGAGACTTGGCATAACGGTACCCTGAGAAGCCAGGCCCTGCCAGTCCAGCGGAAGCATAAGCTCTGACCACCCACATAATGATTGCCAAGCTGAAAACAGGTACCAGGCAAGATGGCTGGCCACAGTGGTGGCGGCGGCAGCGTGAAAAGCCAGCATTGAGTCTGCGGCAGAGTCGGAGTCGGGAGCAGAGCCTCCGACAGCAGCCCGGCTCAGAGACTCAGGCAGCACCGCAGGATGGAGCCCAACGACCTTCAGGAACAAAGGACAGGACTGATTGGCAGGGGGGCTCACCACATGTCCCTAACCCCGCCAGGCAGGCCGCACACTGCACCCTGTTCTGGGCTTGCACACCCACACACACTGCTGCACACTCGTGGACAAGCTGCAGACCATTTGCTCCTCGTGAGTTCACTTCTGCTGCTGCTGCTGGGTTTTTTTGTTCTTTTTTTTTTTCTCTCTTGAGCTACCTCTGGATCCAGGTCCTGATTTTTAAAATCTTATATAAATGAAATGCCAAGATAAAATTTTGCTGGTTGTTTATCTTTTAAAATTTGCATATAGATAAATCTCTAAATTAGAAATGAAAATATTTATACTAATGTAATTTTTTAATTAGGAAAAGAGGATTTAATATTAGTTTTTAACTTGCATTTTAATTAAAAATAAAAAGTAGAGCGTATGCATTTTCTTCACTCTTTAAAAAAAAAAATCCTTCCCTGGAGTTCCGGTTCTGCATAGACGCTGCACGAGTATCCCGGGGAAGTGCCAGTCCTGTCCTGGGAATTGATGTGGTTAGGAGCGTCCCTCATGCAAGACTATCATGCGAGGTGAGAGCATTTCGAGCATAAATAGCATAAATACGCAAAATGAAGAACTCTGATCGCACTGTTTACCAACAGATCCCATAATTACAAAATAAATTAGCCATGAAATGAAACGCTCTGGGTTTTCTGCAATATTGTTATGAGAGATTGGGTGATTTTTTTTTTCCCAAATTAATTCTGGGAAAGCTCAAAAGTAAAATGTTGCAATGAGCAATTACAATATTTTTTAAAATATCAGGACACATCACTGTGACGCAGAGATGCACATTTCCATCCGCAGAGCTGAGGCGTGAGCTGGCCACAGACCGAAGAAGAGGCCAGCAGTGGGAAGTCCCTGCCTCCCACAGCCGCAGGTCCAGGTTCTAAGAATGACGCTTGCTTTAGCCTCCTGTGAAGCCAGAACCTCGAACTCTCACCTCGGTTCCTCAGAAACAGGAAGAGACTGACCTCTCTGCTTTCAGAGAATCCCGGACAGGAGCGGCCCGACGGGGCAGGGCCTTCACACAATCTAAAACGTGCATTTAACTGGCAGCCTGAAAACACACACCTGTTAGCCAGTCCTTAGAAACTACACCGAGCATGTGGAGCCTGGCCCTGACGGCAGCTCTGAAGGGTTTCTTCCTAAGCCTCTGGCCGCCATGGTGAGGCACCCCTGCACCTCGCAGTTCAGGCATGATAAAGCACCACCAGACCCCCTCCATGGCAGCCACCATCCTTTCTGAGGACACGGCCCCAGTCCTAGTTTGACAATACTTCCCTCTCAGCAATTCACTTTCCAAAACATGTAACTTGGTTTTCATGAAAACAATCTTCTTTCTGCTCCCGGCTCCTCTGGTGTACACAGCATTTAGTCAAATTACATAATTACAACGAGACACACAATTCCATCAAATGATTTGGGAACAAACACAACTGAATCTCATTAAGCAGAGGCGTCTGCTGGAGGCGTCAGCCTGGGTGTCGAGTGCTTGTACTATGGGCCATGGGGCCTCACCTCGTCCATATGTGGCCAGTGTGGAGAGCGGTAGTCAGCGGGGAACCAATGTTGCCCCAGTGGAGACCCAGAGACCCCAAAGCCTGCTTGCATCCTCTGGCCAGCAGTGGCAGCCTGCAGTCCTGCCAACCAGCTCCCCACCATGTGCTGCCTTTGAGGCCCCCAGAACTCCCACACTCCACAGCACCCAGCACGTCTTCAGAACAGTGAGGTTCTTGAACAAATTGCTTTCCTGACATTTGACAGTTTAACCCTAACCCCTTGCTGTGACCCTAACCCCTCCTCCAAATCCATACATTGACATTCTGACCCCCAAGAGCTCAAAATAAGCCTGTATTTGGAGACAGGGTCTTAAAGAGCTGATTAAGCTAAAAACTACATAAAAATCATACATAAGCACCAAAATCTGGAACATGATAGGATTATCTATTAATGTCGTTATTATTCACAGGAATCGTGGAAGGTTCTAGAGTTGTGACAAGGCATAAGAATATGTCAGTTCAACCACTTGGAGAATGTCTGATGGTGTCAATTGCAGCTGAACACAGCCACGTGGCCTGGGGCCTCGCCAACACACACAGGGGTTTGGTGGCAATAGGTACATTTAGGAGCGTTCACTCCAAACTGTAGCCGTCACCTGGGGACCATCCGCCGACCCTGGTTCAATACAACATGCACAGTCCATTCAGAGTGGAAAGCTGTGGAGGAGTCGACCAGTGTTTTCTGTAAGTGACCAGATAATAAATGCTTTGGGTCTTTGAATGAAGAGCCAAAGCCAAGAATACTCTACAGGTGTTCAGGTAGCCATTAGTTACACAGAACCATCGCTCGCTCAGGAACCTGCACAGACCTTGTCCACGTGGGGCTCCATGAGGTCAAGTCCAAGCAGGAACCATGTGAGGTGACAGGAGGAGGAGGGGATCCTCCACGGGGTGCAGAGAGGGTCCGGTGACAGCAGCCCCAGTCCTCTGGTGGCAGGCAGGTCACTCAGGGCGTTCCTGTGCAGCTCATCAACTTTGAGCATGAAGTCTGTGCTTCTGCTCCATGAATATGTAACTTCAATTAAAAGTTTGTCAAAGAAATTACAGGTGGATGTTTCCTAGTTGGAGACAGAAGCAGACATCAGAAGTGGAGGAGAAAAGGAGGAAACCGGGAAGGAACAGACCCTTCCAATCTGTTCCTAAGCAACTCTCGCGGGGACGTGATCAAAGCTCTCTCAAGCCTTCATATAAACAGATCATTATTCCAACATAAAAAATCACCGAAGCTGGGAGCAACCTAAATGTCCCCAACTTTGGTATTATTAATGAAATTGTGGTATAAACACATGACAGAATGTTATGCTTCTATTGAAGCAGTGTTACTAAGGAAGCTCCAGCCAGATGGAAAAATCCCCGTGGTGCGATGTTAGGTAAAAAATCGGTGTATAAAACACACAGCCATACGTTGGGAAAACACCAAAGTGTCAACTGGCTACCTCCGAGTTGTAGATTTAGAGATAATCTTTTTCTTTTCAAGTTCTCCTATGTTTTTTCTCAAATTTGTATAATAATATTTCATCTATAATCAGGAAGAAGGAAAATGTTTTTAAAGAGACTGGATTAGAATGAAGAAGAGTTTTCAAATTACTGTTCTGATCTGTGAGCTTTGCCCGGGGAAATAAAAATGCCTTTATAACCTTTAAAAAACTCAACCACCTTAACTTCTCTTTAGAGAACCAAATTTTAAAAATAAACTTATGCAGCCTCGTAAGGGAGACAGTGCTTTCCAATGCTCTTGCTGACGGAGACAGGAGACTGAGCCTGGAGACATGGGTGCAGGCCGCGTGGAGGAGGAGGGCGTTCTGCCATGACACGGCGTGCTGGACATCTTCCAGGGAGTGCTCCTGGCTGCCCAGTCCATGCCAGGGGCTTCCTGGCCGCAGGTGCACAGGCAGGCCTTGCCCCGCCCTGGAGCACAGCCCAGGGGAACCAGAACCTCTTCAGAAAGTCAGACGGGGAAAGGAAACTCCTCCTGGGTGCTGCTACAAACAGGACAGCAAGGCTGGGGGAAGGCTCACGGGCTTGTGGCCATTGCCCAAATCCACCAAGCCGTCTTGGGTGCGCCACACATGCCTGCTGCCTTGGCACATGGGTGCTTTACACCCACCAATCTCCTCCTGTAACCACGCACGTCTAGGGCTACTGGAACCCAGGCCTGCCAGGGACTCACCAAGGATGGGTTTGTGTCCTTCCTTAGAGGAAAGTGAGGGCAAAGGGGTCAGAGTCCAAGAGCACTTGTCTCCTCCTGCATGGGTGGGGTGCTCGGGGACAGAGTGCTGGCAGAGGAGGTGACCAGGTGGCAAGCCGAAGTCTGAGCGGTCTGGGCCAACGTACACTTGTCAATACCGTGCGGGCTGGTGAACACACAGATGCACATCTTCCATTGGACTGGCTTGTTCACCAAGTTTGCCAGGCACCTTGCTAGACTGCACCTGGCACCCTGGGGTCTCCCAGAGCAGAGGAGAGAGGAGGGGCCCGCCTGACGCTGGTGACGCTTTACAAGGATGTGGCAAGGCTGTCGGAAGCACAGGGAGCCTCCAGGCCAGCTTGGAGCAAGAGGACTGCAGGGCGGTCTGGAGACCAGGGCTGACACCAGCCGCTGGGCACACAGTGGAACCTGCTGGACAGACTTGAGGGAAGGACCCTGCTACACTTTGGATCCAGAATGTCCCCCAAAGGCACAAATTAATTGCTGGGTCCCCAGAGTAGTGCTGTGGGGAGGCAATGCGACCTTCAGGAGGTGTGGTCTCAGGAGGTCTGGTCACTGGGACCTGCCCTCAGAGGGGACAGTGGGTCCCTTCCCCTTCCTCGTTCTTCGTTCCCATCCCGGCCATGAGGGCAGCAGCCCTGGATGGGGTGGGCTCCCCCACACTCCCTCTGGATGACACGTTGCCTCTCCACAGGCCAAAAGCAACAGGACCCACCAGTCATGGACAGAAACCTGCAAAACCATGAGGCAGAGAAACTGTCCTCTCCTCAGGACGAGGACGTGGTCTTCTCACCTGAGGGAAGCTGGTCCACGCAGGAGGGACGCCCTCTCTTGGGTGGTTTGTGCTGGTGTGGAGGAGAAAGTCTCCAGGGGGAAAGGGGTTGGGGAAACCAGGAAAGGTGGAGCAGCATGAGCCAGGTGGGCCTGGGTCACAGGCAGGGTTAGGGGAGGTGGGCAGGGAGTTCTGGAAGCCAGTTCTCAGAGACCTGCCTGGCCTGGGCACGGCCATGTCCCTCTCCCCACAGTGCAGGCTGTGAGAGTCACGGCCTGCCCAGGCCTCGCCCCAAGAATCTCCCCTGGGAGAGAAGACCTACGTGGCCCCTGCAATGGCTGATTGTGGGGCAGCCAACTGTCTCCATGCACAGCCAAGGAGCAAGCCTCAAGCCTCCCGCAGCCTGGTGGGCCGTGTGACTCGGTCACCCCTGCAGCAGGTCAGGGAGGCACCGGGGTGGATCACCGCATCACATCGCTGGCCTGTCAGCGATCCTGAACTTCTGGGTGCACTGAAATGGCAGTGTACAGCATGCCACAGTCCCCGGAATCGTCCCCTTTGGTAACAGAGAACAGAAGGTGACAAAATTGGAGGTAAATTATTCAGTTTCTTCTCTCGGCCTCTGTGAGGGTTCTGCACTGCCAGGGAGCTCATTGCATTTGTCCTGCATCGCCTGCCCGAGGCTGCCCCCTCGGGCTGATTGACAGCCGTCTGACAGCGCTGATCTGGAGGAGCAGGCAGCACTGAGCCCGTGTCGACAAGTAAACTTTGATTCAAATTCAGCGAACATATTCTGAGCTCCCTGAGAGTGTCAGGCAGAGCAGAGCCCTTCGCTGACGGGCGGGCGAAGCCCCATAATCCTCTGCAGCAGGGATCGTGGCTCTGACAGCTGGAGAGACCTGCGTGTTCACCCGAGAGTCGCCCACAACATTTCCCAAGGAGTCAGACAGGTCCAGCCCTGCAAGTGTGAGTTCAGGGTCGCCACGGGGATCACTTAGATACAGAAGGGCAAGGCTGTCTTCCCAGAGGTCAGTGACTGCGCTGAGCCCGCTGGCAATGGCAGTGCCCTGGGACCCTCAGGAAACTGGGCTCATGGCAGCCCAGACTTGCAGGTGTCCTGGAGAAAGGCAGTACCTCCCCCAGGGGCACACGTGCCCTGCGTCCTGGTCCTGCCAACTCTGATGCCCTCCACCAGATCCTCAGTCTTGGAACCAGATGCCACCTGGGTCAGCAAAGGCCGAGTCCAAGGGGCAAGAAGGAAGACTATCTGGCTAAGACGTCAAAATCGCTATGGAAAGCCTCACTCAGGAGAGCCTCGTGCTGCTTTTGCTGGTGGTGGATACAGATTCAGGACATGGAGGATCCCCTGACCCTCAAGACCCACCTACATCTCACTTGCACCTGGGCAAGCAGGAGCCCAGAGCCCTGCCTCGGAAGGGGGCCTGTGTCGATCTGAGTTTTCCTATGTGTGTGACTGGCCTGGAGCCCTGAGGACCAGCGTCAGCCAGGTGGGGAAGCATCCTGACAGGCTAGTGGGCTGCTGTGACCTTGTTTCTAAAATATCACATTCTAACGTTTCTGCATAAGAACATGAAGGCCTCAGGTTAGCCTGGGAGAGCTCTCAGCCGATCCTCCAGCCCAAAGTCAGAGCTCATCTTCGATGGAGGGGGTCGCTATAGAAACCTCCCCTGGAAAAGGAAGTCAGGAGGATTTTCACGCGTGGAGATTCACTTTGCTTCCCCTCAGCCAGGTTCCTGTGTGTCAAAAACTGCCCTTGGGCAGAAGCTGCCCCAGGTGTGCTTCCTGAGGAAACGGGATGAGGACGCTGATGGTGGGGAGGCCGCAGCCTCCAGGAGGCTCCACTTGCTTCACAGGGCAACCTGGGCGTTGGAAACCTGAGTGCTCTTTCCTAACCTTGGCGCCTGGTAGGAACCAAACACAATTCCAGGCAAATAGCCCTGAGCCACGGTCACACTGGCAGGAAGAGGTCTCAAGGTCAGGGAAGCTTGAGGAGTGGCTGTGGAAACAGGAAAGTCTGGCTGGAGGGTGGTCGACCTGGCGCTGATGCTCGGGGTGAGCAGACGCAAATTCCCTAGAAAACCAGGGAGACTAAACCCATGAGAGGCGTCCCCACCAGCGCCAGCACTGTGCCAGCGTGGAGCTTGGGACGTTGAGCCCGCACACTTCCCGTGTGCCCCACGGCCTGGGAGGTCCAGGACCCTCCTCTTCCCTTTCCTGCTTCCAGAGGCCACTGCAGCCTGACCCAGGGCCAGCAGAGCTGAGTCTCTGACCCTCTGTGTCCCCACTGCTTTCAAAGCCCTGTGGCTACACTGGCCACATGGAAATGGTCTGGGTTAGGACGCAGTCCACTCCAAGGCCCCCCCAGTCACGACTGCCCACGTGAGGTAACGTCTCTGGGTGGCAGGGGTTAGGACATGGCGCTCTCTAGTCTTCCTGTCCCCGGAGACTGTGTGCATCTCTGTGTGGGTCACACTTGGAGATGGGCTCTTCACCTTTGCCGTGTCTCTCATTAGAGTTTATGTCATCTCACGTCTGGCTGGGCTCCTGCTGCTGAACACTCGGGAAATTTTGTGCTCTGAATCACAACCTCTGGGCCAAGAAGTGGGGAGACTGTGGCCCGGAGGGGAACTCTGGCTCCCTATTGGCTCTGAGCTGACACAGGCCCACAGCAAAGGCCCAGGAGATCGATGAGGACACAAACTGAGAATTAGCTGTGAAGTCTGCACTCGCGGCTCAAATCTCCAATTCACACTCTGGAGGCCCGCGCTCCTCACCACAGTCCCATAGAGGAGGGCCACACTTGGAGGCGGGCCAGAGCTGCCTCCTGCCAGGAGTGTGACCCTCCAACAGTCATCTGGGGAGCCAGCACACCTGAGACCCCAGGGCACAGCGCCACCTGGACTCCAGAGCAAACCAGGCGGCTCCAGTCCTCCGCAGGCCATCTTGGAGAACCAGGGTGCTTTAGTTTGGATCTGGAGTGTTCCCCAAAAGCTCATGTCTTGGAGGCTTTGTTCCCAATGCAGCAGTGTACAGAGGGTCTTTGGGGAGGTGACTGGATCATAAGGGTTCTGACCCCATCTATGAATTAATCTGATGAATAAAATGTTGACTGGCCTATTGGGAGATGGTGGGCACAGTTGGAGGAACAGGTCCGGGGGACACGTCTTGGGGACTGTATCTTGTCCCTGGCTCCCTCGCTGCTTCCCAGTTGCCATGAGCTGATTGGCTGTCCCCTACTAACCCCTTCAACCACGATCTGCCTATTACTGTGAACCGAAGCCTCTGAACTGTGAGCCAATAAAACCTCCCCCTCCAGGTTGTTCTCTCCAGATGCCCGTCACAGCCATGAGACGCTGCAGGTTTGCCTCTCCCCTAGGAGATGCCCTGACACTCAGCAGGAGCCCCCAGGACAGAACATAGAGTTTGCTCCTGGAGCTGAAGGAGGGAGGCAGCTGATTATAGAGAAGAGGGAAGAGATGTATGCACGGGGCCAGCCCTCCGTCCAGTAACTGTGACAAGACTTCATCTCTACAGATCGATTTAGGGCCCACTCAGCACAGAGCCACTTCCCACATGCAGCCTTCTGTCCTGAAAGTAGATGGCAGCATGTGGGAGACCAGCCTTGACCCTGGACCACTGGGTTGTTGCTGCAGTTCTTCCAAACTCATTGCCAGCAATGACCCATGGTTCTGGGAATGGCCTCCTCGTTGTTTGGAGAAGGTGCTGGGCTCACCTCTGCACTCCGCTCAGACAGCCAGCTGCTTATTCATGGAACAACCATCCATGGAATGACTTCTTTGTGCTAGTTGCCTGGGCAATAAGTCCACATGACATGGGCTCTGATCTCTGGGCATTTGCAGTTATTTTTGCCTCTGATCCCACTAAATGTCTCTGGTTATGTTTCTGTGACTTATTGTGATTTAAGGATCTTCATTGCTTTCACTTCCCGTAACTGCTTTGGGTATTTTGTTGCTTGTATACTTAGCATAGTCTCCAGTGTTTCAAGTTTGAATAATTGTCTAGATCATTGTGGACGGAGGCAAATGGTGATACAATGGTTTCTGGTTCTTATTCTTTCTTAAACTTCCTTTTCTCTATAAGAATTCATTGCTCTCTAAAGTTCCAAGAGGATTAAGTAAAGTCTCTCTCCTATGTTGTTAGAGAGTCACAGTTCGTTCATTAGGATGGAGCTTATCAATATCTCTAAGCTCAGAGATGGAGATTCCACAGAGATGGAGCCACTCGATTCCAAGGCTATGATAGGAGCAAGCACAATCTTGGAAAAGTCAATTCTTGAAGACAAGCACTCAAGAAATTCTAGCAGACCATAGATCCAAGTCCCACAATTAAATGTGGATAAAAATATTGCTGATTCACTAATTCTAATTCACTGATTCCAATCAACTAATACCATTTGCATAATTTCATAAAATAATCATTTTAAATAATACCTTAGCTCCAAATGCAGTTCATGTCCAGCTGGCCTGGCCCCTGCTTGAAACAGCTGCATTGGAGGGGCTGGGGGCTCTGGTGTGGCACCACAGCCCACAGTGATAGCCGTGGGGACCCTACTGCCTAAGACATCTCTGTCAGGGACACCAGCAAGGTGACAGCAGTGCAGCTTGAAGATCCACTTGTACCTTCCCCGCCTGATTTCCAGAAGTAGGCCCTGTGCACAACAAGATGTGACAGCTTCTAATCCTCACAATTGCTTTTTTCAAACTGAGAGAGTTCTCCACTTTCATCACCTGAGCACTTTCCACGGCTTCTGAAAATGAGCCTCCAAATCCCAGACACACATTTGAAAAGCTAGTTTAAATATTTCAACAATGAAATTAAGCGAAGTAACGGGGTGGGCCCAGAGCATGAACCCGCTTGCCAATCCTCATTCCACCAGGGACGGAAGGCTCCTTCCCAGGCCTGGGCTTTCCCTCTGGCCAGCAACCATCTTCCCGTGCTGCACTGGCCATGGGCTGTCCCTTCAGGCTGCCCTGCCCTGCACCTGGGCCTCCACAGGCTATGCCTTCATTCGCCTCCTCTCCTGTGCCTGCACCTGGGTGGTCTGTCCCTTCAGGGCCACTGCACCAAAGATGCACAGCCCACTTCAGTGCAGCTCACAGCCCAGGCCGAGGGCCTGAGCTCAGCCCACCTTCCTCAGGCCCTCCTGCCCTCAGGTTCTGCTTTCTCCCAGCAGCGACCCATCCTTAGTTCTGAACCCATCCACTCCTTGGAGCCTGCGCTGGGTATCAGACCCTGCTGGTGGAGGTGATTTCACAGAGCCCGATGTTCTTGTGGCATGTCCTTGCTGCCTGACCTCTGCTCAGTGGCCTAGCTGAAGTCCTCAGCAGCTCCTGAGACGTCGGCATTTCCATTCTCAGATGCCACTCCAGCCCAGGCACTCCGGGCAGCTGATGCTGTGTGCACACAAATCCTAAGAAGCTCATTAAAACTCAGGTCCTGCAAGCTCTGGAATTCTCGGGGTCTTAGAATGTGCATTTCCAGCACTCCCAGATGTCATTGCTGCTGCCAGTCCAGACCCTCTTGGAAAGAGTGCTGTGGAAGAGCTGTCCCTTGCTTCTCTGGTCGTACTGCCCACGAGCCGCACAGGGACATTACGGAAAGGTGGGTTCCAGTTCAGCAAGTCAGGTGAGCACAAGCCCCTGCCTCCTGCCCGTGCCCAGATGCTGCCTGGCTTCTCAGCCCACAGGAGCTCCAGAGCAGATGGCCCCCACCTCCCGCAGTGCCCTGTCCCTCTCCAGATGCACCCCCTCCTTCTGCCCCTTCTGGACCCTGGTTCTATTAGGATATGATTGGCACAGCACAGTATGATATGGGACCCCAGGAGGTGCACCTTCCACGCCCACGTCCACAGCAGATGTGGCAGATCCTCGGGTGCTGTTTAGGCTAAGGCCACACAGAGACACAGTCCTTCCTACCAGAATCTTCCAAGCAGCCCTTCCCATCTCACCAGCCTGTCACACGACCCACACACAACCGAGGGCAGGACCCCGGCCCCATCAGCTCCACCCCGTCAGAACCAGCTCAGTCCCATTAGGTCATGAGAAAGCCTGCAGCCCAACCCTGTCCCCAGCATGTCCCCTGGCTATTGTTTGGGGCTATTTGTTACTGCAACACCTGAATCAATGCATCCCGGTTCCGCTCAGGACTCAGAGGGCTGCAGGGAAGAGAAGAACCTTCCCATCTCTCCTGAGCAGGTCACCGGGGGTCAGGGGGGAGGATGTCACAGGAGGAGGAGGCATAGTAACTGGCTGAGCCTCCAGCAGATGACTGTTGCCTCAACAGGAGAGCCAGGTGCCAAAGGGCCCGTCAGACAGCGGCTAGGAGCAATGCAGAGCCTTGCTGGAGGGACCTGCATTTGGAATGAGTGCTGGCATGGGACACAGGCAGGCAGCACCCACGAAGCCACCTGGAACCCTCTGGCGAGCATTCCAAATAATCCCCAAAGAAAACAAATTAACCCTGGAGGTAAGGAGGACAGAGGAGCCCAAGGAGGCAGGTAATGACCTTGAATGTGACTAAAAGCTAAAACTGAATTAACTGAGACATTACAACATCAGAACCCACTTCTGAGTGACTCTACTAACTTCTTGTTATTAGAGGGAAAAGTATGTTGTGACAGACACGAGCCAACTCATGGAAATGTGACAAGGGTCGCCTACTCGCACATGACTGGGGAAAGGCCTACCCAGGACCCACGTGGATGCTGACACTCCTTCACAAGCCCTGCACTTCCCCATCTGCAGGTTCGCAGGCTGCGAAGATGGGAGGAATTCCCCCAGGAGGTTGACACAATGTATCAGAGACAAAAATCAAAGCAGCTCTTCTCTGAGACCCATCTCCCCAGGAAACAGGGCCCGGTTCCCCTTGGAGGGAAGGCGCAGGGAGGAGTTGAAGGGACGGGCTGCCTTTTCCTGTGAGTTACACGGATGCTGACACTCGCTCTTTCAAACGGTTGATTCCCAACCTGGGAGGCTCTGAGTTAGATCTGAACCACGGAGCGGATTCAGAGCCCGAGAGATGAAAGGCATAGGCTGCACCCCTGCCTGGCCTGCTGCCCGGGCTGGCAGGCTTCCTGTCCCCTGCACTGACTGAGGACGCAAGGAGACAGAGGTGGCTTTCTGCCAGTTCACTGTGGCCATGCACACAGACAAGGTCTGCAAGCTATCGTAGCCCCCGGTGCACGTCCCCAGTGAGGCACCCATTCATTCAAGAACAGCCTGCCTACTGGTGGGGTGTCCAGCAGCACCCCAAAGCCACAGGAATGAGAGGCGATCAGAGATGTCTCCAGAAACAGCCTGACTGACTAGATTCAAATGCTTCCAACAAGCAATCCTGATTTAAAGCTTCGTGTTTCCGTTTTCAGTGCAGTGGATGCTCTCTGAGATCGAGTGTTGATGGGAATCATTTTAAATTGGCCACGGAAGTTCTCCGAACACACGCACACCCACGGCAGGGGAGCCCCAATGCTGCGGTCTGCAGCTGGAGCCGGAATGACCTAACCAGGGTCCCTTCACCCCCCTTCTCTTTCTGTCTCATTCCCGGGTTTATTACAAGGAATGTGGAAAGTGTCAGCCAAAGCAGAACCTGCTGATGGAGGGACAGGAGACTCGCCTCCAGGCCTGATTCACAGAACATGGAGGACACAATGTAAAGAGAGAAATCTGGAAGTTTCCTTTAAAGTCTTGGAGAGAATTGTTACAAGATCAGAAATCTCCCCATAGGCTCGCTGGGTTATTCAGACTGTCAAGGAAGCAACTGAGAACTCTGGGAGCTCCTCCTTGTGAATTATCACGGGGTGTCTGGTAATCACTTGAAACTCTTCCCCAAGATTGGACACCTTTCTACACAGCACAGGACTGACGCCATCAGTGGTGTCCTTGGGCACAGTGGATCACTGGGGCGGATTCCTCTCCTTCCTCGCCATTACTTCCTACCTGCACTTTGATCTCTGCTGTGGTTTGTGGGGTTAGAGCAAAGGTAGCACGCAACCCTGAGAAGGTGTAGGTTGCCCAGAAATCCTGGCCTCGGCAGCTCCCCTCTGGCCAGCCCAGACGGCCACACAGGAGGTGCCTGCCTGCATGCAGCACCCGGGTTAGAATCACGACTGTTCCCAGTCTGCTGAGGACCAGAGGGGAGGAGAGAAGACCCCCAGTGTCTGTGCACCTCCTCCCTCCTCCTGAACTCTCTCCCTGGGCAGCTGGCACCAGGGTCCTGGGCACCTTGTCCCTCCTCTGAACTCCTCCACATTTCCTACCTCCCAGGCCGGTGCTGGCCATGCTAATCCTCCCCCTCCTAGAGGCTGCCACTGGCCTCGTGCCCCCCTGCAGTCGGCCACCCAGCCTGTGCTGCACGTGACTTCAGTCTCTCTCTGGTCAGCGCTCTCCTGCCCCACGCCCTCTGCTTTAGGAAGCCCATGAGCCCGTGGTGATGTCCTTGCCCCTGTCCTGCCCCAGGTCCCTTTCTCACGTCGACCCCTGTCACTGCTGCTAACAGTGCGCCACAGGGTCTCAGGAAGAAGACCCCCAGGGTCTCCTGAACCACTCGGCTCCTCTGATCTCAGGAGGCCTGCTCAGCCACTTCCCCAGGGTGGGTTCTGACCACAGTGCTCATGGCCAGGCAGGACCGGGGAACATGGCGGGTCTCCAGCCGCAAGCTCAGTTCCCTGGGAGTGTCGATCGCTCTCCTCCGAGTTCTCTGCTGGCAGCAGGTGCTCAGATGCCTTTCGGATGAATGAGTCAGGGAACACGGACCTATTTCTACACCTCCACACCCATCGGGCTTGTGTTTTTAACTCCACACTGTTCCATCTGTGTTCCGCACGCTCTCACGGACTGCAACTGGGATTTCCTCTGATCTCTGCACCAAGAGCTCTGTATCCCCACCCAAGCCACGCGACGTCTCCCGCGCTTGAACTTCCTCTGGCAGAAAAAGTCTCTTCCTCTCCATCCCCAGCAATGCCTAGTGCCAGCACACAGTGAGCACTCAATAACCATGACACTTAGACCAGCCGACCCCACGCCAAGGGTTCCAGAGGAGGTCACAGTTCACACTGGTTAAGTGACTGACACAGGCGACCCGGCCAAACCAAACCACACCAAACAAAATCAGCTTTCCAAGAACAGGTAGTATTTTGTGCTTTCAAGAATACTCCCAGATTTCTTAGGAAAAATGAAGATGCAAGTATAAATGTTCCTAGAGGAGATGAGAGGGCACCCCCTACCTGCTACGGTGTGCCTGCAAAGGCTCAAAGGGGGTGCTCACGCTGGAAGGTGGAGAGTGGGTGGGCCGTCCTGAACCTACGCTCCTTAATGTGGTGAAACCACCTCTGCTGGAGGTCAGGCCTCCAGACCCCACTGACAAACGACTCAGCTCAGATGCTCCTCACCCATACCCTCATCAAGCCGTGGGGGACACTTGGGAAATATCCCAGTAATAATAATAAATTATTGGCTCATATTGATAAAGCATGATAGGAAAACTGATTAGAACTTACACTTACATGTGAGAGTGTACTTACATTTACATGTGCCTATATATGTGCACAAACACACATATATACATGTAAGTGGCATGTACATGTGTGTGTGTGTCTGAATGAACACATGTGTGAATACATATAAACTTACTGAGGACTTACCACATACCTGGTAAGAGCATATGGCCTATAAAGCATAATTTAATCTAATAATGGTAGCTTTATACCAACCTGCGTCAAGGAAGGCATCATACGCTACCTTTATGCAACACCTGGCAGTGGAGAGATGGGGTTGCTTGCTTAAGGTCACACACTTAGCATATTATGAACCTGGTATTTAAACCAGAATCTGTCAGAATCCAAAGTCCAAGTTCATCCACACCATCATTGACATGATAGTGATGGTGATGATGATGGTGATGGTGATGATGATGGAGATGGTGATGGTGATGGTGGTGATGGTGGTGGTGATGGTGATGAGGGTGGAGATGGTGATGGTGGTGAGGGTAGTAGTGATGGTGATGGTGGTGGTGATGGTGATGGTGGTGGTGATGGTGGTGATGATGGAGATGGTGATGGTGGTGAGGGTAGTAGTGATGGTGATGGTGGTGGTGGTGGTGGTGATGGTGGTGGTGGTGGTGATGATGATGGAGA
>JAJEJO010001923.1:93566-114236 GCA_020662805.1 Glaucomys volans
AAGATGAGATGATAGTGATGACAATTAAGAAGACAATGTTGGTAAAGGTGATGATAAAGATTGAAGCTGACATTTGTTGAGCACTTCCTATTTATTAAGCATGACTTTTATTTTTGCTCATAGTTCTAAGCATCTAAATGCAATAACTATTCAGTTGTCATAATGCCTTATTTTTGTTGCCATGTTAGAGATGAGGAAACTGAGACAGAACACTTATGGCTTACCAAGTTGCATAGCTGATGAGACTCAGTGGCACTCAGTCCCAGGCTGCCTGGCTCTAATGCCTCACCCAAATGTTGTGCTAGGGTGCCTCTCATATAGAAATATGGGCTCTCAGGCAATAGGAAAAAGAGAATTCAAAATGAAACACCCTAATGCAACATTAGGGATGAAACAATGGCTAGCCCTGAAAGGTACCATTCTAGGTGATTAAAGTAGGACATGGAGAGCATGGTGGTCAGGTTCTTCCAGGAGGAGCTTGGGATCTCTAACCAACACCTACCAGAGACCCCTGCTGGCCATGCACAGGAGAACCAGGCAGCCTGGAGACAGAGGAGGACTGCTGGGTTCCTCCACTCCTCAGGCAGCCTTGGTGACTATTATTTTCACCACAGGGCTTTCCACCAGGCCAGAAAGCTCTCTTGTAGAGTCAGGCAGCAAGGAACCCTGGAGAGGCCAGGCTGGTAGCAGGCACACTCTCCTCTCTGGTCCAAAAAGGCTGTGTGTTCCTCCCAAACTCCCTAGTCTCCTTGACTCTGAATGTCCTGTGCAAGTGGAGAGCATGTGCTACGGCCAAGGAATGAGCAGCCTGGTCCAGGCAGAGAGATGACAGGAGAGGACACAGGAACAGGGAAGAAAGGGACATTGTCCTTGAGATGGCAGCCTTCCTGACGGAGGATGGTGCAAATCCCAGCAGAATAAACCTGGGGTAACTTGCCTGAGCTACAGCCACTGGAGCCAACTTGGTGCCTAAGTGACTTGAATTGTATGTGGGTGCACATAGTGTGTGCATGTGTGTGCCCTGGCACACACGAGCCGCTTCCCGAATGGGGTCTACTCAGGGGTCTTTCACACGGCCTCTCTATTTGGAAAAGTCAACAGAACTCCTCTTATCTCCCTGATTCTCCTGGAGCGTGGAGAGGCAGGTGAGGGAGGCTTCCCTCGAAGATACTTTACAAATCGAAGGTTCTCCCGGCCTTTTGTAACAGAAAGCTAATGCAATTCAAAAGGAAGGAGATGAGGCTGAAGGAGAAGAGAAGGAAGCATCTGAGAGGAAGAAAGGCGACAAAAAGGGAAACGTATGGCCCGCAGCGCAGCCCCAGTGCCGGCGGTGCTGGGCGGCTGGTTTCCACCTCCTCCCTGTGTGTGGACTCCTGCGCAGTTTGGTCTGAGCGTGGCTGTAAGCAGCGTGGACACACAGCTTTGCAACAAGTCTCTTTCATTAACATATTGCAAGCATTTTCTAAGTCGTTACATGCTCCATAAATATTATTTTAATACATTCTATTTCTTCATTATTATGCCCATAATTGCATATTAACTGTAGAGAAAGGAGGAAAAAGTGTTAAATAAAGGGAAAAATAAAATTGAATTATAAGCTGCACACTTAAACGGAAGCACAATTACCATTTTTGCAAGCATTCATTCAGCAGGCGCAAAGGGCTCGGGCACCTGCCACTGGGGTCTGCCGGGAGCTGGGGGCCCTCCAACGCCGCTGTGTGTACTTGGCACGTAGAAAAAATGGGATCAGAAGTCACACACTGTCTTAATTTTTTTTCAAATGCTGTTGGGTGTTGATTTTTGTTTAATGACCAAGTTCATTGCCATTTTTACCAGGGAAAAACTGAAAACAAATGTGTAACTAGGAAGCGGGTCCTTTGCTCTCAGGTTTTTATTCTAAACACTGATTCTCCCCTGTAGGTGCAGGAGCTATAAATGGAAGCCCTACTTGAGTGGAGCTTCTGAACATCTAGCAGATCCGTTTTAATTGACGCTAGAGCAACCATGAAAGACTGAGGTCAGCCTAAGGGGCACCAGCCCTGGGTCACACTACCAGGCAGTGGCCACACTGGACGTGATGAAAACATCCAAAGGACCGTTTGGCTTCCAAGTCCTGCTGTCACCATGAATGGGCTTCCCTCCAGCTCTGGTCCCTCCAGTTTGCTGAGTGTGGTGAGGTTCTGGACATCTGCTCTGAACTGCTCTCAGACGCCCCGGACTCTGGGTCTTGTCTGAAAGTGCCTTATATTTCACCTTTTAAAAAAATTTTTAGATATGTTTTAATCAGTTACACATGACAGTGGAATGCACTTTGCTTCATCATACGTAATGGAGTATGACTGCTCGTTCTTCAGGTTGTGCATGATGTGGAGTCCCACCTGCCGCAGTTATATATGTCCACAGGGTAATAACGTCTGGTTCATTCTACTGTCCCATCTTTGATGGACGAATACCTGGCATGAAATCTACAGAGTATTAACACCTAAAATACTTAAGAAATTCTAATAGCTCAGTGAGAAAAAGAAAAGACGGCCAATAGAGAAGTGGCCCGTCATTAGGAGCGGACACTTCGGCAAAGCCTCGTTCCTGGCTGTAAGGATGGAAGAGCCACCCAGACTCACAATGGAAGACGTGAGCGTAGAAACAGCAGGGCACACCCTGGGCAGCTCAGTGGGACAGTTCCAAGTCTCCCGTAGATGCCAGACATGAGGAGTCTCCTCAGTTGCCGGTGGGAGTGGAAGTTGTGGGCTCGTCTCCTGCCCCCAGCAGGGGCCCACCTGGAGACACCAGGGCGAGTGTCACTGCCGTGTTCACCTCCGCAGAAGGAGCTTCTGCAGGAAGTGAGCACAGGTGGACAGAGGGACGTCCGCCACAGCACGGTGGCTGGCAGAGTTAGAAATGATCTGAGCGACTGCGGGAGCAAAGGCGATGGGTCGGCAGTGGCGTGCACAATAGGACAGTCTGGATCAGGGGAGGAGAGAAGGGCAAGCTGGGTCAGTACCACACCTCTTGGAGGCCCTTCAGTGAAAACAGAGGCAAAGGAAACACGTGGCCAGGTGTGCGTGTAGGCACACGGGGAGGGAGCCCCTCGGCAGAAGGCTGGGGCTGAGGCAGAGGTATGGAGGGCAAATAAGTAAGAGTCCGCTCGCACAGGAGGCCCTGGCATGACGCGGAGTAGCAGAATCAACCCAGTTCTGATTCCTAAGGATCAAGACGAGGGACACACATGTGACCAGCATCGGCAGCATCTCTCCTTGCCTCTAGCTACTGCAGCCCACATGTGGGGGGAGGGGATGTCCCAATTCGTCACACGTTCCTGGGGGATGGATCCTGCTCGGCTGATCTTCTTTTGCCTTTCTCAAGAATTAGAAGTGGAGTGTGGACTTGGCCTATTTGTTTCGTAAAGAACCAAAAAGAATCATAACTGGCAGACTAAACTTCAGGGAGCTGCCTCAGCTTGCAGCTGGGTGCTCTCTATGAAGACCCTGAGGCCAACGCCCGGGAAGAGCGTGGGGGCTGGTGGCTGTGACCGGATCCGCCCGGCAGGGCCTTGTTATTGGAAGGATTCATCATGTGTAGAAGTCACTTGTGCCTTAGCTGGAGGCCAAATGCTGCGCACTTGGAATTCAACGAGAGGCTCCCAGCCGCCATTTCTACTCACTTACCCAGGAAATAAATGATGGCATCACGGGGACAGATGCAGCCCGCTTGCTGGATTCCATCTGGTTTTTAAATCACTCAAAGAAAGCTCTGAAGACATGTTTCTATGCTGCATAAAATACACAGAGGAGAAGAAGGGCCTGGGCTTCACACATTTTTTATTTCATTATTTATATTGCTTTTGTAAAAGAAAAACCATGAAGTCATTTCCCCCCAATTCTTTTGACCTCTGGACACTTACTGCAACCTCTTAAGTTTGATACCTTCTTCGTAGTGTCCTCTCTGAAATTGCCTGACAAGTCACTCTTCATGCAGCTGACAGGGCATGAGGACGCTTCTGCTCCACACAGCTCGGGGTGCCTGAGGAGGCCGCTCGTGCAAACTTGTGCTCAATCAATTTGGAGAAGACAATGCAGGGTTGCCGCTGGCCCTGTGCAACCCTCGCTGCTGTGCTCTCTGCCAAGCACAGAGAGGTGACCGCCGCACCCTTCTCCGGCTCCATGGGCAGCATGACCCCCAACCTGCATTTTTCATGATTCTCCAAATAACCTCAGCTCCCCCTTGGCTGCCCCACCCCTTTGCCAAACCCGAGTCTCAACTCGACAGTTCTTCAACCAAGCTTTGCTGAGGCCCTGCTCCAAGCTCCGGGGATCTGGCTCTGGACAGAGGTTACCTCTGGGCAGGAGAGAGGCCGGAAGCAAGCAGCACAGCAGTGGGCAGCATGGCTACCATCAGCAGTACATGGCGCCACGTGGCCCTGTGGCCGCAGGGAGAGGAGGAGCTGGGACCAGGCGAAGGCGTTTGGCTCGGAGGACTGGCTGGGCCTCTGTAGCAAGAACTATTTTGACCTGAAGAGGCCAGACCTGCGTGAGCTTGGGGCAACGCATATTCAGGCAGGGCAGGCAGCTGACACAGGGCCCCGAGGTGGGAGCCAGCATGGCCAGAGAGGTGTGCCCACAGGCATCGCCTGCACCACCTCCCTCTTCCCAAGCCTTCCACAGCTCTGCTGGCCCAGGCTCGAGGGCCCACAGGGCTCTCCTAGGGCAGCTATGCATCTCCATTGCGATTGTCATATCTTATCAAAGATTCTGCACTCTGAAGAGCAGAGAGGCATTTGTCTTCTTTAAAGTCTTGTCTTTAATTTCTGACCAAGGACTTAACACACAGTAGGTACTTTATGCCCAAAGAATGAATAAAGGAACAAAAATGGGGCATGGTGCTGTCACGGTGACCCCACTGTGTTCCAGATGTCACCTGGAAGAGCAGCCAACGCAATGGGGCCTCTTTCTGCCAAGGGGCTGGACCTCTCAGTCTTAGAGGGACCTCCTGTGTCCTCCAACCCTCCCACCCTGCAGAGCACCGGGATTGCTGGGAACAGTGGAGCGCCAGCCTTACAGGGCAGCTGCTCTGCGCCACCCACTCGGCCCCTCGCATAGGTAGTGAATCCTTTCTGGTACCGTCCTGCAGAGGAGCGGAAACCGGACAAAATAAGAGGCGGTCCCACCATCACATGGCAGGGGAGGGGCCTGGACGTGAACCCTCAGGTCCCTGACTCCTCGGACTGTCGGCTGAACTCCTGGGCTGTGCTTTGAGGTGCCAGACCTGGGGGAGAGGACAAGGCATTTGGGGAAGCCCACCAGCACCGCAGTACCCGGTTGGTGGGGAAGAAGGACTAGCACTCGCTGTCTGGGCCAGGGCCACGGTGGGCCAACTCCCTCCCTACAGACCCTACAGACAGGACCGGGACCAGGAGAGACCCCAGGGAGCACGTCTTCAAACCCCTGCGCTACTGGCTTTGTTGGTCTAAGACCTCGAAGGCCAGCACTTTCTGAGGACCCCATCGGCCCAGTGAGGAGGCCACTCTGGGCCCTGGTTCTGTTCCACAGCTTCTGAGTTTCCTTCACATGCACACTCTTATTAGCTTCACTCCTGGGATCTGATTGCTGAAAGAATAGATTCCAGCTCAGATGGTGCCTCTTGAGAAAAACCTCGAATACCAAGAGTTTCTGAAACTTAGAAACGTGACCCAACAGTCCATCATCCCACCGGGTCAGCCGTCCTGAAGCCTCCCTCCTCTACGGCAGCCGGAGTGTGTTCAGTGCTACCAGGAGCAGCGACATTGTTATAATTAGGACCAAAGCCTAAAAATCATCGCTCCAACTTTAATTAAATTCGAATTAGCTGAGAGATTCGGTTTCTGCTGAACTGTTCATTTCTGCAAGGGTGGGGGGCTCCTGATATGCCGAGCGGATGAGCGTCTGGGGAGCCCACTGGGAGGATCTGGTGACGATGAGGCCATTTCCACCAGCCGTAAACATGCCTCCCAGCTTAAGAAGTAAAGGATAGTCCTCCAGGGACCCAGTGGCTCAGGTAGGAAATGTGCTTCCCTAAGCGAAAGTCGACCAATCCTCAGAAGATCCATCGTCTTCTTCACTCCGGCTCAGCCTCCAGCAGAGAACCATGGAGTTTACACGCTCCCATAGCGGCCCCGGAGGGAGAGCTGGGCGAAGTAAGGCAACTCAGGCTCACAGGAAACACCTGGGCGTCCTGCCTTGGTGCACTTGACCTAAACGTGGCCCCTGAGCTGAGGGCGTCGGGGTAACTCTTCCCCAGTCCTTCTCAGCCCATCCCTGCAGAACGGGCGCAGGCGGGTCCAGCCCACTCAGCATCTGCGGGTCAAAGGCCTGCAGGTCTTTGTCTAGTGAGTTTGAATGCTTTCCAGGGTGCACAGTGACAGCCTCAGGTCCTGTCCTCTTTCACTATCACCTGGGCTGCATGAGGTGATGGCCCCCCCAAAAAGACAGGTTCACGTCCTCATCCCTGAAACATGCGACCATGACCTTGCATGGTGACATTCGAGTTAAGACTCTCGGAGGGGACGTTCTCCTGGACGTACAGGTGGGCCTTAGACAAGATCACGTGTGCTCTTTCTGCCTTTCAACACTGGGGACCGAATGAGCCCAGGGCCTCATGCGTGCTAGCCAGGTGCTCTACCACCAAGCCACACCCCAGCACCCACCTCTGTACTTTTTGAGACAGGGTCTCCCTAAGTTGCCCAGGCTGGCCTTGCACTTGTGACTGTCCTGCCTCAGGTTCCTGAGGAGCTGGGATTGCAGGCGTGTGCCACCTGCCAGGGGCGTTCTCATAAGACCCACAAAGGAGAAAAGCATGAGAGAGGGATGGAGGGATGGAGGGCCAGAGCCCAAGTCAAGCAGCACCTGAAGCTGCAGCAGTGGAAGAGGCAGGAGGAGTCGGGCGGGGACCTGGAGCTAGGGTGGGGACCTCGGTCCTGCCAACACCTTGGTTTTGGACTTCGGGTCTCCAAAACTATGAGGGAATTAGTTTATTGTTTTAAGCACCCAGGTTCTGGTAATTTGTCATAGCAGCTATGAAAAGCTAATACATCCCCCCTGCTCCCTCCAAATGAGTGAATAAACAAAACATGAGATAAACAAGCACACTCCGTCCATCCGTGAGTACGTGGGTAGCTTTCTTCTGAACAGGCTTTGCTCTGTGTGCGGCCTTGTCACAAGCACCTCTGCACACGACTGCATGGAGCCCACTCACTGTGAGCCCCAGGACGACTCCCTCCCATCGCTGAGGAGACACGAGCTCAGACAGGAGGATGAGAAAGTCAGCTTTCCATCGCTGTGACCAAAGTAGCCGACAAGAACGACTGAGAGGAGGAGAAGGTCGTCCTTGGCTCCTGGTTTCAGATAATTCAACCTGGGGTTGGCCAGTTCCGTTGCTCTGGGCCCAAGGTGAGCGGCCATCGTGTTGGAAGGGTGTGGTGGAGGGGAGCTGCCCAGCTCCCGGCAGCCAGGACGTAGAGAGAGCAAGGAGCCAGGGGCAGGAAACAGTTCCCGAGGACAAACCACCAGGGACCTACTTCCTCCAGCCCACCTGTCTAGTTTACCACCCTGCAGTCCATTCAGATTATCAATCCATCCAATGGGTCGATCTATCTGATTGATTAATTCATAGGTGAGGGTACAGTTCTCCTGATCTAATCATTTCACCTCTGACACGGGCTGCATTAACACATGCGCCTTTCCAGAGAAATTAAAGATACACCTGTACTGGTCAGTAACCTGCTCAGTGTCACACACCAAGTGGCAGCATCTGGCCTCTAAGCTCAGTTTCGGCAAAGCTCGGTTCCACCCACCCCTGGAGCCCAAGTCCTTGCTGGTCTCCGGGGGCTCCCCAGCTGCAGTCTGGCCCATCACACGCGGGTGCACCCTGCCCCGTCCCGTTCTGTCCCATGTGCCCGTACGTGCTGCAAAGGGCTGACACAGAGCTGGCCGAGGCAGGAGCACCTCAGAAGCCCCTGCGAGGACACGGGAGAGGGGCATGTGAGACACAGATCCTGCCAGCTTGCCCTCCTCTGCTCCCAGGTCGTCTCCCTCTTCCCTGGGTAATAGACCCACAGACTGCTCGGCCAGGACAGCAAACGTCTGCGGTGTCCTAAGGGTGTCGAGCACTGCTCTGAAGTCCCACTGTGGTCGGGCCCCTGAGGGCATGAGGAAGGAAGACGCCCTGGCGGAGAAGGGGGCAGGGTGCAAGGAAGGCCAAGGACGGCTCCCACCTCTCCACAGCTACTCGGTGGTGTGATCTTCCCGTCCTGTTGGCCTTGACAACGTGGGAGGGACACACTGTCCTCTGCACAGAGCCGCAGTGGTAGCAGGTTAGGAGGTGAACATATTCCACAAAACTTCAGGCACCATGGCTAGTTAGAAGAATCTGTCTCCTTTTTCTTCTGGGCTTCCAGAGAATCTAATTACTTTCATCTGTATTTTTTATTTAATTTTAAGGGATTGGTTCCATTAATAAGTGTCTGACTATCTCTGATTCCCAAATCATGTGTGGGTGAAAGAGAAATCTCATGGGGACGGAGATCCAATAATCCCTTCATCATTGAGGCTCACCCAGTTGCCATGGAAATCTGGAATATCCCACGTCTCCACAGAGGCACCGGCAAACTCGGATTCATGTGAGACATTAGCCAGAGGCGCCTGGTGAGAGCAGCAGCTGGGAGCAAGGTGGAGCCGAGGGACGGGACTGCACCTGCAGGCGTCCCCAGGGGCACCAAGGAAGCATATATAGCTCGGGAAACTGCCTGGTGAGCGTTTCAAGGGGAAATCTTCAGGAGGTGAGAATTCTATGAAACCCTGAAGGGCCATCCAGTGCTCAGCCCGTGTGCCCCCAAGTGAGACACTGCCGTGTCCCAAAGGGGACCCCAGGTAATGCTCGCTGACTTCTTTGGGGAAGTGTCAGGACTCCAGGGCTTCATCTCGTGTAGCTTCTAGCTCCCAGCACTTGTTCCTGAAAGGAGACCCTCTGAAAACCCCAGCCTGGACCTTCACCATCTGGGCTGAGGGGTTCTCTATTCCAGGCCTCTGGTGGCAAGTCTCATGAAGCCATTTGCACATGATGTCTGGCCCACCCAGATGCGGTTCATTCAATAGCTCCTGGATTGGCTGGAACTGGAACTGGAGTCATAAGAGGCAAGAGGAGTGTGCTTAGGGAGCCCCTCCAAGGAGCCCCACCGGAAGCACGCTCGCATTCGGGATTGAAGAACACACAGCAGGATGACACGAGTATATTTCCCTTAAGGTTTTCATGACTGGCCCATGCGGGTTTTGTACATTTAACCTCACACTAGAGTAGGCTCTTTAATCTACTTAGGCTACTAGGTAACCAAGGTCAATGACTTACACACCATAAGAAGGTGGCAAAACCCCAAAAGAGCTAGAGGAAGGTCCCAAGCAAGAAGAATAGCACCGAGTTCTAGCAGCACCGAACTCCACTCTGGCTTTTGCTGAAAACAGTGATGATAATTGTGGAAGGGATGATGAAGAAGAAGATGATGGTGGTGATGTGATGCTATTGATGGTGGTGATGGTGGTGATGAGATGATGGTGGTGATGGTGGTGGTGGTGATAAGATGATGGTGGTGATGAAGATGATGGTGATGGTGATGGAGATGATGGTGATGATGATGGTGGTGAGATGATAATGGTGATGGTGGTGATGAGATGATGGTGGTGATGGGATGATGATGATGGTGATGAAGATGATGGTGATGATGGTGGTGGTGATGGGATGATGGTGGCGATGATGGTGGTGGTGGTGAAGGGATGATGATGATGCTGATGAAGATGATGGTGATGATGGTGGCGATGATGATGATGGTGGTGATGTGATGCTATTGACAATGACGATGATGATGGTGAGGCGATGATGGTGATGATGATGATGGTGATGATGGTGGTGATCAGATGATGGTGATGATGAGGGTGGTGGTGATGTTGAGGACAATGGTGGTGATGCTAACGATGGTGCTGCTGCCGCTGCCACCACTGCTGATGATAGTGATGATGGAGAGATGAGGGGGAGGGGGAGGAGCGAGGCTGGCGTCCTTTGGAAGATGGGTATGAAGCAGAGACTGGCAAACCATGCCCCAGGACAGAGCTGTGCACTTTCCGTTGGGTGAGTCAGCTCTGCGCTCCGCACAGCCACGCTCCCTTGTTGGCATCTGGCCTTCAGTGCCCTCGCCCCGCAGCCGCAGGGCCAGTGATTGCATCAGAGGCCCCGTGGCCCACAGAGCCTGAACGCTGTGCTCTCTGATGATTCACAGAAGTGTGGCAATGGCTGCCCAAGGGGAAGAAGGCCAGAGTCCCCACACGCACCAGTGCAGAGGGCCCCAGCTCCGCTAGAACCACCCAGGGGGTGCGATGCTGTGATTCACAACAAGAAAGAAACATTTGGGTCTTTGTGTTCAGTTCCCAGCACAGAGTCCCACACCATTTCCTGAGCGACTGGATGCCAGGTGCACCTCTTGTTCCTATATTGGTCTTTGCCCAATTCTGGACACAGAGCTCCTGATGCCCTGACTTTCCTGAGTGATGAGAGCACTTGACGTTGCACTAGGTCACAGTTGGTGACCGTGTAGCCTCTGTCACAGACAGAGCCAACCACTGGCTGCACAAGACCAGCAAGACCCAGCCCAACCTCCACCCTGGGGCAAGGGAAGAACTGGAGAACAAGTCAGTAATCAACGAAGCCCTCACAGAAATCCCCGAGCTGCAAGTTTCAGGAAGCTTCTGGACTGTGGGCATACGGTGCCCAGCTCCGCAGGGACAGCACTCCAGCAGTCAGGGCCCAACCCAACCTTGTCTTGTGTGCCTGCCCTCTGACTGGTCATCTGTTCCCTGCATCAGATCCTGCAGCGTGTAAGAAACCAATAAAGTTAAGTGTTCCCCGAGCCCAAAAGCTGTCCTCTCTGATTATTAGGCCCAAGGACAGAGTCGTGGGGACCCCATTTGTAGCATGTCAATCAGAAATATAGCTGGGACTTGCAACGGGCACCTGAAGTGGGTGCAGCCCCAGCTCGTCCCTGTGAGCATCAGAAATGAGACACCCAGCAGGTACCGGAGACTTGGCTGTTGGTAGAGAAAACCATGCCTCTGGTGCCAGCAGAGGAGGGTGACGGTGTAGACAGGAAGGACGCCTCCTCCTGCCTGCCAGGCCTGGCTGCAGCAGGGCTCCCAGGCAGGGGTCTGCAGACGATGCTCTGATGAGCACTCCCACCTGGCCCTGTGGTAGCGGGACAGCAGTCAGGTGTCCCTGATCCCTGGGCTATGAGGTGAGGCTTACGTCCATCTAGAGGCGTGGGAAACTGAGCTGAGGAAGGGTTTAACGTCAGTTCAACATGGCATAGATTCAGTGTGATTAAGCCCTGCCATCCTCTTTAACAAACCAGCCTCTCCCACCTGCTGCGCAGACGGGGGTGGGGGAGGGTGGGCTCTCAGCTTTCCTGGGAGACCACTGAGAGCACCTCACTTGGCCTCTGGGATTTACTGCTGCCGTTTCACGGGGAGCTTAAGTGCTCACCATTATCCCAGGGCAGTTAATTCTCCCTTTTCTCAAGGAAACAGTGTTTTCAGTTTGTAATTTTTTCTGGGATTTTCAAAGCAGATACAACTCGATTAGATTCTCCTTCATACCGTCTAACATGAGTTACGGTCTCAGTCCCATTCAGCAGCTTCCCCGATTTGTCTCCATTAAGGATGGCCTAAAAGGGCTTAATTTAGGTAATAGATTCCTGGTTTTAGAACGGGTTCCCCCTGAGTTCAGCTGCCTTTGTAGCGCCACACAAAGGCAGAGGCTGTCTCGGAAACAGCACTGACTCCCAAACAGCTCTCCCAAAGCCAGAGCGGACCCCACAGAGTGAGCTGGACGCTGGAGCCAGGGCCAGCACCTGCCAGCTCCAGCCTGGCATGCTGAATGGGGACTGGACACCGGCGGAAATCCAGCCCCTCCCAGAGAAGCAGGGACCTGGGCCAGAGAGCCCTAAGGATTCCGCTTTCCCAGTTTCCATTACCACTCAGTCCGTAGGCAAAGGGGAGCGACCCCCCGGGATTAGCCCTCCGTAAAAGCAGAGGTAATGAGACCAGGCAAGAACAGAACGGTGGCCTCTGTGCCGGGATCAGAGTCGACAGGGCGGGAACACGGCAGGTGGGCTCAGGGCGGCGTTCCTGGATTCCTGGGTTGATAAGCACTGCAGGGCGGCGCCAGGCTCCGCTGGCTGGAGGCCTGTGCCTGACAGGGTGCTCTGCTGAGTGGCAGGTCACGCACACTGCCCAGAGCATCAGACCTCTTTTCATTGACAAGATCTGACATTTCTGCATATGGAACTACTGTACGTTTACTCTGTGTGTGTGTGTGTGTGTGTGTACGCGCGTGAGTGTGTGAGTGTGTGTGTGTGCGTGTGTGAGTGTGTGAGTGTGTGTGTGTGTGAGTGTGTGAGTGTGTGCACGTGTGAGTGTGTGTGTGTGTGTGCGTGGGTGTGTGTGTGAGTGTGTGTGTGTGTGCGTGTGAGTGACGGTTGTGTGTGAGTGTGTGTGTGAGTGTGCGCGCGTGTGTGAGTGTGTGCACGTGTGAGTGTGTGTGTGAGTGTGTGAGTGTGTGTGGGTGTGTGTGTGTGCGTGGGTGAGTGTGGGTGTGTGGGTATGTGTGTCAGTGAGTGTGTGTGTGTGAGTGTGTGTCAGTG
This sequence comes from Glaucomys volans, assembly GCA_020662805.1. NCBI lineage: Eukaryota > Metazoa > Chordata > Mammalia > Rodentia > Sciuridae > Glaucomys > Glaucomys volans. The sequence continues at coordinate 106,279 of JAJEJO010001923.1, forward strand.
AGTTGTATGTGTGCGTGTGCGTGAGTGTGCGAGTGTGAGTGTGTGTGGGTGTGTGAGTGTGTGTGGGTGTGTGTGTGCATGGGTGAGTGTGTGGGTGTGAGTGTGTGTCAGTGAGTGTGTGTGAGTGTGTGTCAGTGAGTGTGTGTGCGTGTGCATAAGTGTGCGAGTGTGAGTGTGTGTGGGTGTGTGGGTGCGTGTGAGCATCCCCAAGCGCTGAGGCCGCACGCACCGCGCACCTCTCACCTCTGAGCTGTTCCTGGTTCTCATGAGCAGACAGGAAGAGACCTGGCAGAGTCAGCTCCGGGCTTCTTGCGACGCCTCCTGTGCTGAGCACAAGCCCAGGAAAGCCTGCTCCCGTCCCTGACTGGACTCTCTGTGACTTTGAAAGCAGCACGTGCGTTTGCGGGGTGAGTGGCAGTTTAGATGAGCAGACGCCTGTCTGGGACACGTAGGATGCTCCCTGGTTTGGTTTTCTGTTCTGTTGTTTTAAATTGTGTGAGTCGAGCACTGATGAGCCCCGACCAGGGGACCCTTAGGAACCCTTGTCCTGTCCTCTTGGAAGCCTGTGTCAGAGCGAGGGCAGAGCTGTCCACCCGATGCCCCTCCAGCGCACACCGCAGTGCCCACTCGCTGCCTCTGCACAGGAAGGAGGCTCACACAGGAGCGTCCCGGCTCTGGCTCCCTGGGCCTTGGGTCTAGTCCCCTAACCCACAGCGCTGTAGTTTGGATCTTAAATGCCCCCGAAGGTCATGCATGAAAAGCTTGGTCGCCAACTGCTGTGCTCCTGGGCGGCGGGAGAAGCTTTAGGAGGTGGCGCCAATGGAAGGAAGTCGGGTCTCTAGGGCATGTCCTCGGAGGGCATATTGGGACCCCACTCCTGCGCTTCCTCTCTTCACTTTCCAGACACCACTATAAGAGTGGTTTTGCTCCACCGCGAGCTCCCCGCCACGATGTGCTGTCTCACCACGTGCCCCAAAGTCAGGGGTCAAGGCACCCATTCCTGTGAGTTAAAATAAGCCTTTCCTCTTTACAAACCGATTAGCTCAGGTATTTCATTATAGTAACAGAAAGTCTGATTGACACACAGGGCACATTAGGGAGGGTTATGGTTTAGACATGAGGTGTCCTCCAAAAGTTCATGTGTGAGACAGTGCAAGAAAGTTTAGGTGAAATGATCAGATCATGAGAGCTTAACCTAATCAGTTCCTTAATCCAGCTGGAAGGATTACCTGGGTGGTGACTGTAGGCAGGTGCGGTGTAGCTGGAGGAAGTGAGTCCATGGGGGCCTATCTTTGGGGTATATATTTTGTCCCTGGTGAGCAGAGCAGTCTCTCTGCTTCCTCACTGCCATATCTGGAGCTGCTTTCCTCCACACACCCTCCCAGCATGACATTCTGCCTCATCCCAGGTCCAGAGAAATGGATCGACCATCTGTGGACTGAGACCCTGAATCTGTGATCCCAAATCCACTTCTCCTCCTCTGAAACTGTTCCTGTCAGGTCCTTTTGGTCACAGCAGCAAGAAAGCTGACTGAAACAGGGAGGTGCCAGCTCTTCCTCTGTCCACCTCCCACATCACCCTGGCTGCTGCCCCTGAGGCCTCCTTCTGCCTGATCGGGTCTGTACATTCAGGAGAAATGGCTCAAACTTGAAAGCACAAGAGGAGGGTCGTTGCTCAGCTTCCTCGAGGTCCCTTTAGCAGGTAAACCTGGGATCCAGATGTGCACCATGTTCCTTGGTTCCAAATGTCTGTGGAGATGGGGAGACAGGACAGTGTGCGGTGGAGGGAGCACCCTCAGTCCTCTCCAGAGGTGCTCACCATTCCCCACGGAGACGCCCTGGGGTCGTCCTAAGATGGAGGGGTGGCTTTGGCTTTCAGCCTTAGAGGCTAATTAAGAGCAAGCAAGCAGGGCCGTTTAGCCCTCAGAACGTGGTGTCGCCCATGCTTGAGGAAAACAGAGGGCCCTCTGCAGAATGAGGCTGTGGTTTCAGAAGCCTAACTTCCAGAACCTGGCAACGATGGCTTCCCAGGAGGTCTGAGCGCAAACCATTCCCCCTACTTCTGCAGAAACTTGGAAGTCTCCATGAGGAAAGTTGGGCAAGAAGTAATCCAGGTAAACTTGGATCCATGGACGGAGCAGCTCTAGGGCGTCCCCCTGCCCGGGCCGTCCTCTGTGCCCTGACCCATCCCCAGCTGTTCCCAGGTTCCTGCTGTGGGTTCTGCCTCCTCCGCCTCCCGTTCCTCACTCTGGGGAAGCCCTCAGCCTCAGAGCCTGAGTGGGGGGCTGGAGCGCTTCCCATTCCCACCCCAGACCAAGCTGGGCGTGGAAGGGCCGGGCATAGGCGGAGCCTCCTCGGGCAGCCCCTGCTCAGCCCCCCTCTCCTGCCCCTGCAAACTGCTCGGCACTGAGCTCATTAGAACGCCCTGATGTACAGCAGCTCCTGGAGACATGCTGGCGCGCTCAGGAAGAGTTATTGCCGAGTGTTTGAGCACTCAGAGTGGGTGGCCACATGGCGGAGCCTCCCACAGGCCGTGGCCCCCGGTCCTGGACTCCCTGAAAGATGAATTGGAGCAGGGACTGAGGTTCCCAGCAGGGGCGAGCGCAGGCCTGGCCAAGGTGGCGGCCTTCCAGAGCTTGTTATGAGATAATGTCTACACATCAGGCAGACGTGGACTCGGATCCGCTGGAAGCCAGGGAGGCGGAGGCTGAGGCCGAGGGGGCGGCTGGCAGCCCCAAGCACACCCCGTTGGTCTCTGGCTTCCTGAGGCGCTCCTGCCCAAGTGCATGCTGGGATACGCCCTGGCCCAGCCGCCCCAAAGCTGGTTTTCACTCAGCACTGCGTGGAGGCCCTGGAGGGAAGCATGCCGAGGAGGAGGCGCAGCCCAGGCGTGGGTAATGAGGCCTCTCCATCCGAAAGGAAGATGGATCACGCACCAGGCACCACATCTGACAAGCAATTACGGCCCCACACCTGCAGCTCAGCCCATATGCAAGCCCTGCGGGGACCTCGAGTCCAAGACAACCCCGTGAATCACACTGCCCCAAAGGTGCCAGGCTCGGGCAGGCAGGGAGGCTGCTGGGAGGAGGCGCCACGAGAGCTGTGACCACCTCTCGCTCTGTGGCTTTCTGCATCCGCGGAGGTCGTTCCACACTGGGAAGTGCAGGTCCTCCCTGGGTCACTCGGGCGTGTGACTCCTTGCCCGTGTCGGTGGGCTCGTTCTGAACATCTGACTGCGCAAAGGCACTGCGGCGGGCGGTTGATCAGCCTTCCGCCTCCCGCCCCAGTGCCCTGCTCCAGGGACTCTGCCCAGTCTGATGTGGGGACCAAAGGTGCAAATGACTTTGACTTTCAGGTGACAGAGTGCCAGGGAGAGGGCTGAATACGTGAGGTGACAGAGAATCCAAGCCGCAGGAGCCAGACCTGAGGGCAAGGAGAGCGGCTCCCAGCACTGTGGGACAAACCCCTGAAGGGGGCAAGGGGCAAGGGGCTTGAGGGCCAGGGCTGCTGAAGAGCAGGCCAAGTGCAGCGGAGCAGACAGCAGGGAGCAGGGCAGGGGAGGCTGAGGGGCAGGAGCTGGTCAGGCCAGACCCTGGACACATGTCCAGTTATCACATGCTGCCAGGTGCCGCAGCATGACCACCCCGGCAGCTGGAGGGACGGGGCACCCTGGGAGCTGAGCATGTGATTCCAAGGGCTCACAGACCAGCATCCACGGTTGTGACAGGAATCCAGGGCACAGAAGGTCCCCGGCAGCCTGGAGTGCAAGCAGTCCAGCCCCAGAGCCTGGGATATGCAGGTGCCAGGCAGTGGTCAACTGTGGCTGGAGTGGCATGCTGTTGGCATCACCCACCCTGCTCAGAGCAGAGGACTTGGGAACAGGGCCAGGTGCCACTATGGCTAAGCTGTCCCCGCCAGGCACCCAGGCATGGTCACAGATTGCAGCCTCTGGATGGTCACTTTTGCAAGGGAAGCTATTCTGGAATGGGAGCAGGAGTGACCCAGAGAGGGACATCCTGACCAAGAGCACCTTCCTGCCAGGAGCCCACACATAGGAAGCCGAACCACTGCGAGTGCAGCACGCTGGCCCAGGGAAAGCCCTGCACAGTGCCATAGCTCGGCTCCCGGGGACTGCGCTATGACACTGTGGCACCCCGCCATTAGCACCGCCTGTCTCTGAACAACCCCAGCTGTCACTCCTGACGGGCGTCACCAGCCCAGGCTGAGCCCTCCAGTGTTTTCTGGAGGTTTTGTTTTCCTGAGATGCTTCAAAACTGAGCTGCTCCCATCATGGCCAACAACAGGAAGACCCGGGGTCATGTAAGTGTGAGACCTTATTTACGAGGGGCGCACCTGCGTGTCCTGAGCGCTGTCACAGCGGGTGACACTGACAGAGGCGTCAGTCCTCGGCCACCTGCAGCTGCTGGGCTGGACAGTGAGAGCAACAGCGTCTCCACCAGGGATTGAAAGTCTTGATAGAGCCATCAAGAGAGAAGGCGCTCGGAGCCCTAGACTCTGATCTGCTTTCAATGTTCGAGAAAACATAATTCTATGGTAAAGAGACCTAAGAGAGTATGTGTGCAACGGCATCAATATTCATGATGGAAGATCAGAGGTAGCCGTTATCTCCTCCTCCCTAAAAACAATGAAAGGCAACACCGTGCTTCCCAAAGAGCTCCAACAGGAGTATAAGCAATGCAGACACAACCAAGCCTAGGGCGCACTCCTCTTGGGGTGAGATCCTGTGCTGCTTCGGGCACTGCCATCCCACAGGGCTGGGGGCACGTAGGCTCTGTCCCCACGGAAGCTGGCTGACTTGGTGGGCAGCAGCGCTGGAGGCCCGTGATGGCCAGGTGCTTATCTGCAGCCTGGTAACACCGCCACTGTTTGTTTCCTGGTGTCAGGGATTGAACCCAGGGTTGCTCAACCACTGAGCCACGTCCCCAGCCCCCTTTTTATTTTGAGACAGGGTCTCACAAATTTGCTTAGGGTCTTGCTAATTACTGAGGCTGACTTTGCACTTGTGATCCTCCTGCCTCAGCCTCCCCAGCTGCTGGGATTACAGGTGTGACCACTGCACCCACTTCCACCAAACACTGATGACACCTGGACTCAGTCCAGTGACACTGTCGCCCAGGAATCCCACTGGCCCTGCCCATGGTCCAGCAGGTGCTCAGCCTGGGCCAGCAGCACCTGCCTGGAATCTGAGTCTCAAGTGGAGGAACACAGGGACAGGGAGGTCGGAGCACATTCCTCCCAGCAGGGCTATTCCTGCCTTCCTGCTGGCTGACCCTTGTGAACAGAAGGCCACTGTCCTTTCTGAAGGTCGCTTTGCCCTGTAAATCTCTTCTTATCTTTCAAGATCCCTTCCCTGATAGATCCAGCCATGGATGTTATTTCCAAGCAAAGCCGCCCCTGTGAGAGCACTGCCTGTGAGATGGAAGGCTCGCAGGACATTGCAAAGGCGGTGCAGAGGCCTGGGGCCCTTCACCGGCTTCCACCAGCAGTGACATCTGATAAAGTTGTAGCGCCGGAATCACATAATTGGCGTCGGTGCCACATAATGAACCACACTGAAGACCTTTCTATTCTGCTGGCACCGGTTGCTACGTGGGCTCTCTCATGGGCTTCTTAGTCTTTGCCACAATCGTAGAAAGGAAGTGGACTCCACTGCAGGAGACCAGTCCAAGCACAAAAAATGCCAGGACCCTGAGGAACGAGAGGTCCAACGCCCATGGCCCGTAGTGACTCCTCCTGACGTGGGCAAAGATCCCGCGCATGTGCAGAGACGGGCTCAGAGCAGGAGTCAGGGCAGTAAGCCGAGGCTGTGAGGCTCCAGCTGAAGATGCGCCCCCAGGAGGGTGAGGGCATGTTCAGGCCCTGCTATGGCTCCCTCCCAGACCCAGATCCAATTCCAGGGCGCATTTCCACCCAGTCAGCCTCTCCTGCGGTTCTGGAGATCCTGGCTCTGGGCCCTTTGCTTTCCAGATGCAAGTAACTGGTAAAACCCCCCGCCCAGCTCTGCATTGCTGTGGAAGGAGATGACGGAAGGGCGGTCTTGCAGCTCCCACACACCCTGTGCCTGTTGGAGATCTGTGTTTGCAGAGAAGTGCAGTGACTAGGCTCATGCAGCAAGCCCTCAGGTTACTGTGAGGCTAGAATGCAGATCCTGGCGCTGAGCTGGGCCCGAGGCTCAGCACTCCCATCATCTTTCAGGTGATACTGTCACTGCTGATTTGGTACCACACTTGGCGTGGTAGGGCCAGGATTGTATCATTATAGCTGGCCTTTCTGCCAAACATAGTCCAGGTGAGACGAGGGTCTCAGACTAAGCCATGGACCACACAAACTCATTCCCTAACTAGTGGATTTAAAGTGATAAATCAAGAAACTAAGATCCTCATATTTACTAAACCTTTCTTGCCTCGGTGTCCTCTTCTGTAAAATGGGAATAACATTTGCCTTTTACCATAATTGTGAGGTTTAAAGAAGAAAGAGGGAAGGGTTGAGGTGATGGTGCCCATGCTTGTGTTATGATCATGGTTATAAGGGTGAGGGTGCTGGTGGTGTCATGTTGGTGGCCATGATGGCAATGAGGGTAATGACCACAATGATGGTGATGATCACAATGGTGATGATGGTTGTGATGGTGCTGATGTGAATGGTAGTGATAGTGGTGGTGATGGTGGTAGTGATGGTGATGTGAATGGTGGTGGTGGTGGTGGTGGTGGTGGTGATGGTGATGGTGGTGGTGATGGTGGTGGTGTCAAGTTTGGTGATGGTGGTGATATTAATGGTGCTGATGATGGTGGTGATGTTGATGGTGGTGATGTTAATGGTGGTGATGGTGGTGGTGCTGATGATGGTGGTGATGGTAATGGTGGTGGTGGTGGCAGTGGTGATGGTGGTGTGGTGGTGATGGTGGTGTGGTGGTGATGGTGGTGGTGGTGATGTGAATGGTGGTGCTGATAATGGTGGTGATGGTGGTGGTGATGATGGTGGTGGTGTCATGTTTGCTGCTGCTGATGGTGGTGGTGGTGGTGGAGAGAGGGTGATCATAGCTATGGCTGTGGTGGTGACGATGACAGTGATGTATGGTAATAATGGTGATACACCTACTTAGTGAAGAGTAGAGTGTGACCATAGAGAGTTCAGTGATTCCTTACATCAAAGGACAGGAACTAGTGGACTTGGACTAGAGAGAAAGGCAGATCACACTAGGACGAGACACTGAGAGAGCAGCTGCTCACGTGGGAGAGCAGTGTCTGCACTGGCCGTGTGCAGAAGGCCCGTGCGTGGGTTGTGCCTGGAGCCCCTCGGGTGGCTGGTGGATGGTCACAGGCTGACCCTTCAAGTTAGCCAGCCTGTGGTTGGCATCCTTGCTCCAGCTGTGGGGAGAAGCTGCCACCAGAGCCTCCCAGGAGACAGGGGATGAGCTGGGGCTTCTCTCCAGAGCCATGCAGCTTGATTAAATGCTTTGGCTCTTGCGCACTTTTCTTGGAGTTGATTTATTGAAGGTTATTTGTTCTGGGAGGTTTCCTTCCAACCGGGTGCGACCTTACAGGCTCCTCCGCACTTGTGGCCCTGTGGACGGGATCTTCCTAAAAACCCTGACAAGCAGTAACACGTGTGGGACCTTTTTTTAATTTAAAAATCCAGTTCCTCTTTGTTTTGACACATATTTGGATTCAAAAATAAATGCATCTCTTTTATGGAAAAGAATCAAAGAAGTTGCAAAAAAATTACAAGATCAAAAACATAAAGAAACATAAAATTCTCATTTAAATGTTCCTGCCAGGTGAGGTGAATTTAATATCTATTACAAATATCTAATCACATTGATGATTAGAAATTGCTTGAAAAATGCCTGTCAGTGTTAGAGAGAGGAAAACAGGGTGACTCTCATCAGTGAAGAAGCAGAACAAAACCAGCACTTGCTACCAAGGCAAGCTCAGAGGG